>BPLR01013045.1:0-281957 GCA_021605095.1 Caerostris extrusa
ATTAAAAGTGCAGTCAGTACTAATCCATGCCCAGTACCCCAATGTCCATTTCTCCTGTATTTGTTGCGCAACTTTTCTTATTAGTTGCATGAACCATTTGAAAAGAAAAAAAAAAGCAATTTCAGTGACAGTTACGGTAGATTGAATAATTCGTTTTTATGATGTTATGTGATTCATCCACTTAAATGACTTTCAAATAGACTGCAAATACTTTTTTTTTCAATTCCCATATTGTCCAGTTATATGTCCCATATTAGTTTCCATCAATTCCGTCTATTAGTTTACATTCTTCCTATATACATTTACACTGAAGTGACAAAAGTCATGGGATACCTCTTAATATCTTGTCGGCCCTCCTTTCGCCCGGCGAAGTGCAGCAACTTGACGTGGCATGGACTCAACAAAGTCGTTGGAAGTCTTCTGCAGGAATATTGAGCCATGCTGTCTCGATAGACGTCCATAATTGTGAAAGCGTTGATGGTGCAGGATTTTTGGGCACGAACAGACCTCTCGATGATGTCCCATAAATGCTCGATGGGATTCACGTCGGGCGTCTAGGTGGCCAGATCATTCGTTGGAATTGTCAGAATGTTCTTCAAACCAATCGCGAACAGTTGTGGCCCGGTGACATGGCGCATTGTCATCCATAAAAATCCCATCGTTGTTTGGGTACATGAAGTCCATGAATGGCTGCAAGTGATCTCCAAGTAGCTGAACATAAGCATTTCCAGTCAATGTTCGGTCCAGTCGCAGAGGACCAAGTCCATGCCATGAAAAAACAGCCCACACCATTACAGAGCCACCACCAGCTTGAACAGTGCCTTGCTGACAGTTTGGGTCCATGGCTTCGTGGGGTCTGCGCCACACTCGAACCCTACCATCAGCTCTTAAAAACTGAAATCGTGACTCATCGGACCAGGCCACGGTTTTCCATTCATCTAGGGAACAACCGATATGCTCACGTGCCCACGAGAGTCGCTGCAAGCGATGTCGTTCTGTCAGTAAAGGCACTCGAGTCGGTCTTCTGCTGGAATAGCCCAAGAAAGCCAAATTTCTCCGCACAGTTCTAACAGACAAGTCCCTTGTACGTCCCACATTGATTTCTGCGGTTATTTGACGCAGTGTTGCTTGTCTGTTAGAATTTACGACTCTTTGCAGACGTCGTCGGTCTCGGTCGTTAAGTGCAGGCGGTCGACCACTGCGCTGTCCATGGTGGAATGTTATGCCTGAAATGTCATACTCTCGGCACACTCTTGACACAGTGGATCTGGGAATGTTGAATTCCCTAACGATTTCCGAAATGGCATGACCCATGCGTCTAGCTCCAACTAACATTCCGCGTTCAAAGTCTGTTAATTCCCGTCGTGCGGTCATCATCACATCAAAACCTCTTCACCTGAATAACTTGAACAGAAATGAAAACTCTGCGAAAGCACTGCGCATTTATACCTGTTCTACGCGATGCTACTGCCATCTGAAAATTTGCATATTGCTATCCCATGACTTTTGTCACTTCAGTGTATACATCGTGTTCAAATTTTCAATCGTTCATAAAATACTTTTTTATTCATCCACTCAAGTTCAAATACATTTTTTTTTAACTTGCAGTGTATGATACTTGATGTGAATGCAGTGTTTTCAAATATTAATTCATACATTCAATTTAATTAATTAAGTTTAGTTTTTTTTTTTTTTAGATTTAAGTTGCATATATCTACCAATAAATGGAGCCAGAAAAACTTTAAAAAAAAAACGAATGAAAATTATTTATAATAGGAGCAATATAATTGGGAAAAAAAAAGTAGGAATTGACTTAAATTTTTTTTTTTATATTACTTGTTCAAATATTAATTAATTCATTAAATTTAATTAACTGAACATCAATAAAGCTGGTGGTCTTCCTGCAGAAATAGAGATATTCGTCGGAGCTGAATTGATGTTAAGATCAAATATTGATGGGAGGAAGGGGTTTGGTTAATGGGGCGATTGGATTCATCCCGAAATTCATTGGCTAATTTCCGTTGCGCGCAAATGTATGAAAAAAGACATTCCATCAGTCATTGTTAACTTTGGCTATAATGGTGTTCACAGAATCGTGCCAATATCAGTGCAATTCCGCCAAACGCATCTACGGTACTGCTGAACGAAGAATGCCACCATCAATACTATCATGGCATCTAACAAGGTAGTAAGATGCAAAGATAGCACTGTAGATTATGCAGTAATATATAACTCTTCGCTTTAAGAAGCTTAGGTCGAAGCATATGTCGCCTTAAGTCGTGTGAAATCATTTTGGATGAACTATTCATTGAAGAACTGAACTGCTCAAAACTCCTGGAAAGGTTCCTTGCAATAATGAAACATTGCAAGAGATGGATAGAAAGGAGAAATATAGACAACCATCAGTTTCATAAATTAAAATCGAGAAAGAAAATAGAAAGCGAATAAATAGTAACAAACAATATCAGTGAAATTCCCGCCAAACGCATCTACAGTACTGCTGAACGAAGAAAGCTTCTTTGAGAAGTACTAAAGTAATATAGAATAGCTGAGGACTGGTAAAAAGAAAACTGAATTGAAAACAAAAAGAACACCGATTTAAAAATTTTCTTTTATTAAAAACACATCTGTTCACTAGCAGTTGTACATCTTCTTGACGCGGGTGACATCCGACTGCGTCATGGTCTGCTTGTCGAAGGGGTTGAGCAGCCTCTGTCCGTTCTTGGCGACCATGGTGGGACTCCTTCCGTCCTTGGAGAAGGCGTCGTTGCCGTAGATCATGATGGAGCCGTAGTCGAAGGTCGTGTACAGGATGTTCTGGGTGGGGCTCAGCTTGGAGAAGTTGAATTCCATTCCTGTGGGAAATGAAGAGGGTTTTAGTGTCATATGTACTACCGTGTCCAAAAAGTAAGACCAGTTTTCAATTTAAAATGTACTGTTTATAAGGAACGATGCTAAATTCTTCTCTGTCAGTCTACTTCTGAAATAATTCTTTACAAGGATCATAGTTGAAAGCACTTGTTCACATGTATAAAGATGAAGCAAACGTAGCACTGATTTTCTGGGCGTGAGATACTAAATTTGGGAAACTTACTTTCGATAAGGATTTGTAAAATGCTAAGTTTGGTATAGTTAGATTGATTGATATGATTGTTAGATTGCAACTCAATTAATACAATCTGAAAATCTGACCTCATGATCTCAATCTGATCCTTGACATCTGCGTGAAATTTGAGGTCAACGTATTCATTAGTTCTTGAGTTACGCTTGGCTTTGTGAGACACTGAAACTGAATCCGGCGATTTTTGAAATGTCTGAATTCACTGAAAAAAGAGCTTGCATCAAATTTTGTTTGCAGAAAGTTATATAATGTTGCAGGAGGCATTCGGTGAGCATTCCTTTATCGGAAAGAAATCTTGAGAGGTGGTATAAACAGTTAAAAGAAGGCAGAGAACGCTTTGAAGGACGAAGAACCCTCTGGTCGACCCTCCACGTCAACCGACGAAGCTCACGTCAAAAATTAAAGATTGGGTGCTTGCAAACCGTCGATTTACAATTAGAGACGTTGCTAATGATTTTAGAGTTTCAAAATTCCATTTTAAAAGAGGTTTTGGGCCTCAAACGCGTCAGTGGGTAAGACCTTTATCCGTAATCAGATTACGGAAACTCTAAAGAATCCTTGCGGCTTTGAGTAAGATCTTTACACCAACCAAGATTACGGAATCCTTAAAAACTCCTTGGGGTATATTGGATAAAACATCTAACGAAAACCATGATTACGGATCCCTTAAAGATTTATTGGAATCTTGGGTAAGATCTCTAGATTATACAGAATCCATAAAGAATTCTTGGAGCCTGGATAAGATCTCTACACGAACCAAGATTACGGAATCCTTAAAAATTCCTTGGGGTATCTTGGATAAAACATCTAACGAAACCATGATTACGGATCCCTTAAAGATTTATTGGAATCTTGGGTAAGATCTCTAAATTATACAGAATCCATAAAAGAATTCTTGGAGCCTGGATAAGATCTCTACACGAACCAAGATTACGGAATCCTTAAAAATTCCTTGGAGTATCTGGGATAAAAACTTTAATGAAACCATGATTACGGAATCCGTAACTATTTATTGGAGCTTTGGGTAAGATTACAGAATCCATAAGAATCCTGGTAGCCTGGATAAGATTTCCTGACCAAGATTGAAATACATAAGGAATCATTGTGGATATGGGTAAGGTCTTTAGTCCAGCCAAGGTTGCGGAACCCATAAAGAATCCATGATAATCTTGGATAAAACCTCTAACGAAACCAAGATCATGAAACCTCTAAAGAATCATTGGAGTTTGGGTAAGATCTATAGACCAACCTAGATTATGGGACCCAAAGAATTCTTGGAGTCATGGGCAATACCTCTAACTTTAACCAAGATTACGGAACTCTGAAAAAGAAACCGAGAATCGCAATCATCTTGCCCTAAGCCAAGCCGTCCACATAAAGGAAAAGATAATAATTCGCGGACACTTGGTTATAAAACGTACTCTCATAATACAATAAAGTAATTGAGAAAGATAAAATCAAACATACCTTGCTGGATATTCTGGAGGTATATGGTAAGATACTCGTCTCTGTCCGATCTGTTCTGCTCATGATAGAATCCGAGAGCGTGGCCTAATTCGTGTATGGCCGTTCCCGTGTATGCGCATCCGTTACCTAGAGAAACAGGCTGCTGGCCGCCAGTTCTTCCCACATGAGAATAGCATCTGACAGACAAAAATAGACGCTTTATTTAGCGACCATATTTAAAAAATTAATACTACTGTGTCAAAAGCAAGATCAATTTTCAATTTAAATTTCTCTGGCATATGGCATATGGTTTCATCTGGCAATTTCTCTTTTTTTTTTTTTTTAGGTTGTTGGCACTGTCCCTGACATCTGTGTGAAATTGGACGTCAAAATATTCATGAGTGCTTGAGTTATGCTTGTCTTTGTGAGACGCTGAAAGTGATTCCAGCGATTTTTGAAATGTCTGAATGAATTGAGCAAAGAACTTGCATTCAATTTTGTTTGCGGAAACGTACAGAATGTTGCAGAAGGCATTCGGCGAGCATTTCTATATCGGAAAGGAATGTTTACAAGTGGTATAAACAGTGCAAAGAAGGCAGAGAACGCGTTGAAGATGAAGAGCCCTCTGATCGACCCCCAACTTCTACCGACGAAGCTCGTGTCCAAAAAATTAAAGATTGGGTGCTTGCAAACCGTCGATTTACAATTAGAGACCTTGCTGAGGATGTTGGAATTTCAAAATTCCATTTTAAAAGATTTTTTAGCTTCAAACGCGTGAAATCTTTATTGGTACAGAAATACACTGAATGCGCCAGCTCACACTGTATTGATTATTCATAACATTTTCGCCAAAAATGAAATGGAACGATGTGGGTTTTTATGATATGTGTATATATGTATAATACATATTACATATACATATATATATATATATATATATAATATATAATACATATAATACATATATCTGTATATTATATAATACATACACATATCACAAAAACCTATATCGTTCCACAACCACCGTATTCACCTAATTTAGCATCATGCTACTTCTGGTTATTCCCTAAACTCAAAAGACCACTCCGGGGACGCCGTTTTGAGTCGATTGAAGAGACAGTTCAAAAATCGCCGGAATCAGTTTTTGCAGCTCATAAAACCAAGCGTAACTCAAGCACTCATGAATATTTTGATGTCAAATTTCCCCCAGATGTCAAAGACAATGCCAACAAGCTAAAAAAAAAAAAAAAATTGATACCATATGCCCGGGAAATTTAAATTGAAGACTTACTTTTTGAACACAGTAGTAAAACAATAATAATAACAATTGAATGCATGTTCTATCAAACCTTTTAAATACCTTTGGTTAAATACCTTAGGGAAAGAAAACACCCCACGCAGGTCTATTAGATGAAAAGAAAAATATCTCGTACCACACATAAAATATTGCTAATAGTATTTACAATAGTAATAGCTATAGCTATATTTTATGTACTATTAGCATGCTACGTACTATGTTATGTACTATTAGCATGTATTACGCATGTTATGTACTATGCTAATAGTACATAAAATATTGATAAGCATAATAATAATAAGCTTAATATACAATATAAATTATCTCCTTTGAAAAATAAGCAAAAATGTTATGGTACAAGGATCTCTGATTTCTTTTCAGTAGATTTAGCAGCTATGAAAATTGGAAAAACAGAAGTGTAAGTTTGATATTCTGTTATAAAATCAAACATAAATGTGGAGGGGTGTTGCATCATAGATTATTAAATTTTTCAGGTACAACAACAAAAAATATTTAATTAAAAATTAAGCATGTGATTTTAAAATTACAATAAACAATTAACACATACATGGTACAGACGTTGTGGACCACTGAATGCTCGTCATTTAACACTGCTCGTTCATCTCACCCTTTATTGTCTACTCTTAGGTACTAGAATTGTTCGCTTATTCTAGGAACACAAGTTATCATGGCAAGTTGTTAGCTGAATCGTGCTACCATCTAGTAGGATAGGAGGTGTCGAATGCAGGGTGTCCAACACCACAGCCTTCACATATACAAAAAGAACACAATATACTAACACAAAACCCAATGGGGGAATTGACTTGGAATGAACTAGAAGTGCGATAATATCGCATATCGAAAGTTTCTACAAATAACTGGGGGATCTTTAGAATGAAAAAAACATTGGGTTAGTATACATACCCTTGTCCGTGAAATATCCTGATGTAGTCCTTCTGGTTAGTTCTTGGGACGAAACGCACGCAAGTGTAGGAGTGGTAGTTTTGGAAAGCTTGCTGGACGTAGCTTGGAACACTACCTGTTCAAAGAGAAAAAAATGCAAGAAATGTTTTCAATTGTGAAAAAAAACTCTTCAATGCAACAAACAAACAATTCTAAATTGTTTTTAATGGGGAGGGGGTGTAAAGCGGGATGGGCAAACTACAGCCCTCCGGAAGGTTCTATCCGGCCCGCGGACAGAATTTTAATTTGTCGGTCCGAGGCAAATTAAAGAAATATATATTTAGATATTATATATCCATCTCCTTTTCTACTTTCATTAAATATATTTTTTTCTTCTTTATTTTTCAAAGGACTGATGATCTTTTTTACTTTCTCTATTCTTATTCTACAAAACATAAATCGACGGAAATAGCAAGCACAGACAGCTTTCAATCGGTAAAGTGTTAAAAGCGGAAGTTCGTTGTTAGTTATAGCTGTAGATTGGCGCCAACAAGCGTTACCTCTTTCTCGGGGAGCAGACATAGGGAATCAATATAGTGCCATAGATTTCAGGGCCCTTCAGACAGATTTGGATATATTTACCATGCCTTTCAATGTAAATTGTGAAGCAGTGAGGTCAAATTTGCAGGTTGAATGAATTGAGTTGCAATCTAACAATCATCTCAAGCAGTTGTTTCTAAATATGCCAAACTTAGAGTTTTACAAATCTTTATCGAAATTAAATATATCAGGCCCAGAAAATCAGTGCTATGTTTGCTTCATCTTATATATGTGAATAAGTGTTTTCAACTATGAACCTTAGAAAGAAGTATTTCAGAAGTAGACTGAAAGATGAGCCTTGAGCCTCATTCTTCAGAATCAGTACATCTCACTTCGAACCTCACTATAAGGAACTTTTAAGAATGCAATCGCAATTTCATTCATCTCATTAACATATTTAAACTGTAATACTTGTGCATTGTTTTTAAATTTGAGAAAAATTTATCTCGGCCCGCCAAACTTCTTTTTTTTTTTTTTTTTTTTTTTTTCAATTTTTGGCCCGCGATCGAAAAGGTTTACCTATCCATGGTGTAAAGTATTGCAAAAGTTACGAGACGGTTATGTATTGAAATAAAAGAAAGGAAGTGTAAAGTTTAACTATAATTAGATCTGTTACTGGTCGCCACTGTGATCTGATAAGTACGACCGGTTTGATTTTGAAAAGACGAGGCAGAACGCTAGGAACGACTAAGGGAGTATCACGGTCAGGGACCGCATGTGATGAATGCGATGCGTTTAAGACTTAAGTATAAAATGGAATTGATATTGTAGAAGAGACACAGGGTGCCACGTGTAATGAAATATTGTTAATATTGTAACTAAGCTAATAAAAAGAGAGAGTAGTGTTTCCAGACGTCTACAAACTATACCACCTGACACAACTAGTCGCTAGCAAGCGACAACAGAATTTTTTTTTCTTCTAATGCAGCTGGCAAGCGCTGCACTGACTTTACTCACTTTTCATTATTCAGGAGTAACTTGAAGATAAGCCGCGGACGCGGGGTTACAATGCCCCGCAACGCTCAACGATATTAGGCCAGTACCTACGGTTTAAAGTGGATTAAGAACCCCTATAAACATCCATGGCACCGCTGGGACTCGAACCGGAAACCTGTGGTACCTGTTCATGTTTCAAATAAAGGTTTTTTTTCGTAATTCACGTTAAACCGTAGGTCTGTTTAGAACAACGTGTGCACAAGTTGACCGTAGAGCGACTAACCAAACCGAACCAATCTCGACGGAACGGCGGCAATCGAAAAAGCTCTCCCCATGACTTTGATATTCTATCGACTTTGACACAGGTGTAGGGGGATTTGGCTCATTTTCGAAGACTGTTAGCTTATTTGCATGTTGTACCGGTTAACCCATGGCTCGTCACGAGTTATTACGCGTTTCAAGAAGTTCGAGTCCTATTGAAGCTCGGGAAACATGTCTTCAGAGGCTTGCTACAGCAACGATGTTTATGGCCAAATTATCAGTCATAATGTTATGAACGGATTTAAAGATAAGTTCCCGAATAGTATGACCATTTTTGACAATCTACTTCTAGATTTCGTCGTACTATCTATTACCGTACTTCCTCCCTGTATCTTATGCTTTTTTTACCAAAAAATTCTTATAATATCACTTTTAAGGAAATTAACTTACGACGACCATTAGAAAAACCGCATCTATATAAACCGCTCTGAATAAATCAAATTTTACAAATATGGGGATCCGTCTGCAAATCAAGAATTAAGGACTTCAAATTTTGGAGAACAAGGTCTTGAGCATGGCAGTTGATGCACCATGGTGCATGCGAAATAATGACATTTTGGCTGCTTCGGACATTACTATCATTAAAAATTTTATTCACAAATTAGCACACATTTTTATAATAACGCTCCTAACAATCCAAATCCTTTAGTTAAAAGATCACCTGATTATGACATAACGCAACCTACCAACAATACACGTCCGCGCACCTCTCTGAACATACTAAATAAATAAATATTTTATTCAGCTCTCTCTATATGTGTATTTTATTCCCCCCATTTTATTTTTTATTTTTTTCTTTCACTTCATTTACTGAGCAAGCCATTTCTCTTATCATTTACCTCCAAAGGAACCATCAAGATAGAGGTATATGGAGGCTGACGCTGCCAAAATGACTCAAACTGTCTGTCTGTCTGTTAAAATTTTACAATTAAGAATCGGTTAAAAAGGAGGGATTCTTACCTCCTAGAGATGAGTCAATGACGTAGGGCACTTGTGCACCAGGCCATCTGTAGTTCTGTCCAGGAATGGCATTTCGCTCTACGTCCTGAAATATTCAAAATGTATAGTAAAGCAAATCACAAAAGATTAATAAAAAAAACAATTATAAAAAGTTTTGGTCGGTGTTTCTTCTTATTATACTACTGTTTCCAAAAGAGTAAGACCACTTTTCAATTTTTCGTCAATTTTTTTTTCATTTTTTAGGTTGTTGGCACTGTCCTCGACATCTGTGTGAAATTTCACGACAAAATATTCATTAGTGTTTGAGTTACGCTTGCCTTTTGTGAGACGCTGAAACAGATTCCGATGATTTTGAAATGCCTGAATTCATTGACCAAAGAACTTGCATTCAATTTTATTTGCGGAAACGTATAGAATGCTGCAGAAGAAAGAAATGTTTAGAAGTGGTATAAACAGTTCAAAGAATGCAGAGAACGCGTTGAAGACAAAGAGCCCTCGGGTCGACCACCAACCTCAACCGACGTAGCTCACGTCAAAAATTAAATATTGGGTATTTGCAAGCCGTCGAATTACAATTAGAGACCTGCTGCTGATGTTGAAATTTCAAAAGGATCGGTCCATTCCATTTTCGGCCACAAACGCGTCCAATTTCGATTGGTACCGAAAACACTGAATGCGACAGCTCACATTGCATTGATTCTTCATTACTTTTTCACCAAAAATGAAACGTGATTCAACGTGAATCATCGCATGCTTTGAAAGGCCATCCCTGCCGATGATTTTTAACATGCATTGAGGATTGTGAAAAAAAGGTTGGCATAAGTGCATTGTGTCCGGAGGATTGCTTTGAGGCGATGTAATAAATTTGGAAGAATCAATAAAGAGTTTTTGAAAAAAAAAATAATTGGTCTTACTTTTTGGACCGTAGTATGTTATCGGAAATAACGTTATACTTTGCTATTATACTAGAATGTTATCCTTTACAGTATCGGAAATGATGAAGGCCAAATATTCTAATATAATTAAATAAGATTCACAATAGAGTTATCGACGGATAAACTCAAATAAATTTACAAATTTAATGTCGAATATTTTATTGCTAATTTTGAACGAACATTATAAATTATGGTTACAATTAGTAATAAAAATATTGCAAATTAGTATTAAACATTATGTTGTTATTATTATTAATTACAATATAGTTACGATTATTACAATATTACAATTATTATTGCAAAAATTTTACAATTGCATGTGTTTTGCAAAAGTAAAGATTTTAAAAACAATAATGCAATAAGAAAAGTTTTTGATCGGTTTTCTTAATTCCATCATTTTCAAATTTAATAGTATCCTTCTTATTATTTATTTTATATTTATTATTATTTTATTGTTATTTATCATTATTATTTTTTTTTTATTGATTGTTATTATTATTAGTATTATTATTTATTATTATTCTATACTTTCGTATTATTAGAAATAATAAGGCTACTGCTAAAGTATACTTTAAGTAAAGTGCCTAAAATATACTTTACGATAAAGTACTTAAATAAGATTCATTTCATATTTTCCCGATACATTTATTAAAAGTACGAATTTAAAAGGCTTTGTGAATTTATTGTTGGATACTAATTTTGAATAAATATTACAAATTCTAATGGAAGTTCATTGAGCCCTGTGAATGAAATACTGGCAAAATAAGAATTGCGCAAAATTACTACGCTGTCCAAAAAGTAAGACCAGTTATCAATTTAAAATTCCCCGGCGTATGGTATTACAATTTTGTTTTCCTTTTTTATGTAGCCTGGCACTGTCCTTGACATCTGTGTGAAATGTTACGTCAAAATAATCATGAGTGCTTGAGTTACGCTTGGTTTGGTGAGACGCTGAAACTGATTCCGGCGATTTTTGAACTGTCTGAATTCATTGAGCAAAGAAGTTACATTGAATTTTGTTTGCGGAAACATATAGAATGCCGCAGAAGACATTCGGTGAGCATTTCTATATCGGAAAGAAATGTTTAGAAGTGGTATAAAAAGTTCAAAGAAGGCAAAGAACTCGTTGAAGACGAAGAGCCCATTAGAGCTTGAGATTAGTGCTTTGGTTTTGTGAGATGCTAAAACTGTTTCCGGCGATTTTTGAAATCTCTGAATTGATTTCGCGTCGTGCTACTTCTGGCTATTCCCTAAACTCTAAAGGCCACTCCGAGGATACCGTTTTGAGTTGATTGAAGAGACATTTCAAAAATCGCCCGAATCAGTTTTAGCGTCTCACAAAACCAAACGTAACTCAAGCACTAATAAATATATTTTTACGTAATATTTACACAGATGTCAAGGACAGCGCCAACAACCTAACAAAGAAAAAAATTTATATTCCATATGCCCGGAAAATTTAAATTAAAAATGGGTCTTACTTTTTGGATACAGTAGTATATGTATAAATGAAATATGTGTGGCAATTTATAAAGCCTATTTCTTATGCAATTAAACAATGCTGAACAAATATTTATTCAAAATATAACAAGTATTATGTCAAAACCTTCTTAAAACAAATATAAATGTATATAAAACAATATAACAAATATAAAGTATATTCAAGAAACAATTTTTATTATATAAAAATTTAATAAAACATGATTTAAGAAATCTAATATTACAAATTAGTAAAAAAAATTAAATTTTTTTATTTGTTTGGGATCATGATGAATTGAATTAATTTTATTTTATTAAATTTTCCATTAAACTTAAAAAAAATACTCACAAAAGGTCCGTTGATAGCAGCCATATCTCCATCATATAAATCAGGATTTTGCAAAGCTAACCTCTTGGTGTCTGCAATGGAAAATATTAGAGATTAGCACAAATTCTATTTATTATCTTCCTTTTTAAATTCCTACTATTAGTTCACACCCTCCCTATATATATCTTGTTCAAATTTTCAATCCTTCATGAAATACTTTTTATTCATCCACTCGAGTTCAAATACATTTTTTTTGAACTTGTAGTGGATGACACTGGATGTCAATACAATTTTTTTCAAATATTAACTCATTCATTAAAATTAATTCATTAATATTAGTTTTTTTTACATTTAAGTTCCATTTATCTACCAATAGATGGCACCAGATGTAAAAGGAAAATTACAACTTGAAATGAAAACCTTTCTTTTTCAATTCCTACTATTAGTTCACACTCTCCCTACATATATATATATATATCTTGTTCAAATTTCTAATCGTTTATAAAATACTTTTTCATTCATCCACTCAAGTTCAAACACATTTTTTTAAACTTCCAGTGGATGACACCTGATGTGAATACAGTTTTTCAAATATCAATTCATTCATTGTTAATCATTGGAATTCAAATGGAAAATCCAAACAATCTTTTAACTAACTATAACTTTAAAAAAGATTAAAATTACTTTGTATTATTTCTAAATTAATAATATTTTGTGCTAAAATCCAATAAAATAAATGATCTCTTTCGTTTTAAGGTAAAAGAAGAATGAAATGAGGCACAATTACGAAATGCAAGTATACCACTGTGCCCAAAAGTAAGACCAATTTTTTTTTTCAGAAACTCTTTATTTATAGCCTGACTTGGCTCCTTGTCAGTGTAAAAGGTGGGCAATGCTTTCCGGAAGGATTTTTAGGGGGAATCGTATAAGGGTCTCCCAAATAATCCAACTAACGAGGTATTATGTTGAACATCACAAAAAACCTCACGAGTCTCCTCGTTTTTGAAACAGTATCTACAACAAAGCCAACAGTGGATGTTGGCCCTCACGAATGCTCACCAGCGACACACGTTGCCACTGAGCCAAGAGTCAAATACGTTATTAATATAAAACTCTAGCGTACATCTGACAGTTTTATCTTTCTGTGTATTCTCAGTACTAGATGGAAGATTTACAAAAATATCACTGTCCCATTTCTGTTTGGGGTCTTGGCATATTGATAACAGAAATACAAAATAAACAAATAACATTTCCTCCAGTGAATGGCAAATCGAAATATTTAAAAAAAAATTCTAAGTCGAAGGATAAAAACCCACTCCTGTAGCAAGAGACAGCTTGCTTGGAATAAATTTACTCAAAAACACAGAACAAACATCCAAAGACAATGCATTCCCAGTGTAAACAAAAACAATCCAAGTCAGTTACGGATACGTTTGCTGTTATCCTCTCTTATCAGGAAGAATAAAATGAATAATTCAGTATTCCTTAGGCTGTGACACTAGTAAAGGAAATACCACGACACTTTTGCAGTCAGATATCTCTTTTAAATTTCTTTCGGCTTCAATAAAAACCTAAATAACTTCCGAAATATTGAAGATACAGTTTCAAATTTTATTTGAATGTACAAAAAAAGTTGCATTTATAATTTGAGTTAACAAAAGAAAATTTGTCCACTTTTTAATTCCTACTATTATTTCACACTCTCCCTACGTATATCATGTTCAAATTTTCAATCGTTCATAAAATACTTTTCATTCATCCATTCAAGTTCAAATACATTTTTTAAACGTGTAGTGGATGACACTGAACGTTAATACAGTTTTATCAAATATTAATTCATTCATTAAATTTAATTAATTAATATTAGTTTTTTTATTGACGTTGCATATATCTAATAATAGATGGCACCAGATGTAAGAGGAAAATTTCAACTTTATTTGCAAAGGACTTTTCCGCAATAGAGTGAAAAAAAGTAGAAATTGACTTACAATTTTTTTATTGTTATTTGTTTTGGATAACTTATTTCATCAAATACGAGTCAAAGATCTACCACTTAAGAAATGTACAATATCGCATTAAATATAATTATTAATATAACTGATCAAATTGAGAGCCAACATTTTTAAATAGGGATTTATGGAATTTTTTTGTTTGAATGTTATTGTTCAATTAGATTTAAAAATATTGACAAGCGTGAACATTAAAATATATGGATGAATATATTTTGTGGAAAATTGGCAAAAATTTTTATTTTTTCATATTTTACTACTGTGTCTAAAAAGTAAGACCCATTTTAAATTTAAAATTCCCGGGGCTTATGGAATTAGAATTTTTTTTTTTTTTTCTTTTATAGGTTGGCACTATCCTTGACATCTGTGTGAAATTTGACGTTCAAAATATTCATTACTGTTTGAGTTACACTTGGCTTTGTGAGACGCTAAAATTCAATTTTTCCGGCGATTTTTTTAAATGTCTGAATTCATTGAGCAAAGAACTTGCATTCTATTTTGTTTGCGAAAACGTATAGAATGTTGCAAAAGGCATTTGGTGAGAATTCCTATATCTGAAAGAAATGTTTAGAAGTGGTATAAACAGTTCAAAGAAGGCAGGGATCGCTTTGAAGATGACATTTGGGCCTCTAACGCGTCAAATCTCGGTGGGTACCGAAAACACTGAATGCGCAAGTTTACACTGCATTGATTCTTCATGAATGTTTCGCCAAAACAGAAACCTATATCGTTCCACAACCACCTTATTCACACCGTGCGAGTTCTGGCTATTCCTAAACTTAAAAGACCACTCCGGGGACACCGTTTGAGTCGATTGAAGAGATTCAAAGTGAATCGCCACACGCTTTGAAGGCCATCCCCTGCCGATGACTTTTTAGCATGCATTGAAGATTGGAAAAAGTTGGCATAAGTGCATTGTGTCCGAGGGGATTACTTTGAAGGCGATGAAATAAATTTGGAAGAATAAATAAAGAGTTTTTGAATAAAATAGGTGGTCTTAATTTTTGGGCACAGTAGTACTACAACACTCCTACTTAATCGTCATCGTCATTCAAAATAGAAACACATTGTCATTAAGTAATCATTTTTAACAAAAATGCCTCTAATTAATGTTTTAATCAATATATTTAAAATCTGTAAATTCAATGTATACATAACATCATTCAACACATACAGTCTAAATTTCTGGAGATTCTAAAATTGGTTATACCAGTTATGACTGTTATATCATGGCGGTGTTGCTAAAAATACAGTTTTCAAAAAATTCAATACAAACTTTTGAGTGTATGAATTCGGTATCTTGATAATTCGTGATTTAAGAATTGTATTCGACTTCTAATAATTCTAGAAACAAAATCAAAACAATTTTTTGGAATCTAAAACTCTAATTTTGAAAATAAAAACAAGTAATATAATGACACAAGTAATATAAAAAAATTAAGTCAATTCCTACTTCTTTTCACTCTATTGCAGAAAGTCCTTTAAAATAATTTTCATTCATTTTTTTAAGTAAGAAAAAATTATATCTCTCTCACAAACTTATTCACATGTTTCATTTACCATTTTGACCCCTCCTTCACTCAGACTAGAACTCACAATGATAAAAGAAATTTTTTTCCAGCAATCTACACGCTTCACCATTGACGGTATTTATTGCTAAATTTATATCCTGCTAAATATCTCATATAAGAAAAACTTTTTCTCCCATATAAAACTAAAATGAATGAATTAAATTTAATAAATGAATTAATGTTTGAAAAAACTATATTACCATCCAGTGTCATCCACTACAAGTTTAAAAAAATGTACAACGTCTGTACAAAAAGTATACAACGCCAAAAAATGTACAATGTCTCTACAATGTTATTTTTGAGTGGATGAATAAAAAGTAGTTTCAAGTTGAAATTTTCCTCCTATATCTGGTGTCATCTATTGGTAAATGCATGCAACTTAAATCTAAAAAAACTAAAATTAATTAATTAAATTTGAAAATATATTAACATCAAGTGTCATCCACCAAAAAAAATTGAGTGGATGGATAAAAATTATTTTATGAACAATAGAAAATTTGAACAAGATATATAAATATATAGACAGAGAATAATAGTAGGAATTGTAAAAAAAAAATGCGATTTTTTTTTTCGCAAGAATCAATGATTTGAACGTAGTCGGTTAACATAATTAATCATTTGGTTCTCTAAACAGCATTAATTAGTAAATAGCATTAATTGGTGTCAACAATATACCATAATCGTCATCAGCGAATACTGCTGCTACGATGGCGAGAACTACTACCAAAAACTTCATTTTGATATTATGCTAATTGACTGCCCGGAACGAATCCCCGGTAATGTGGATCCACTCTTAAATACATTCGACTTATCTGATACATTGTACAGAAAATTGACAGATGGCATACGGCTTCATCCTGGTCAAAGTTAATATTAATGCTGATTGTGGCTTTTGATATCTACCTCGATTGATTACAATGTTTCAAAAAACTAGGACAATTTCCCCAATCTTATACTTGAATATTTACAGCATAATTATGATAATATATAGTAAACAAGTAATATAAAGTATTTAATAATAATAATTTCTGTAACTCTCATAAAATTGTATGTAATGTGTCAGTTAGTATCGATTAAACATTTTGAAAATTTGTAATTAAAATCCTTTTAAACTTTTAAAAACTAAATTTAATTTATGTATACAAATAGTGTGAATAAAATCATATCCCTTTATAAAATCATTTTTATAGTGTTTTAAACACAAGTCAGTAGAGATGATCCAGAAAAATTACAAAAAACAAAAAACCTTAACTTTGACTACAAATTTATTTAGATTTAAATCTGTCACATTAATTTAAGCATAAAATATATCAAATATATATAGATATATTTTAAACTACCAAAAATTAATAATTCTTATGTTGATATCTACCTCGATTGATTACAATGTTTCAGATATTCGAACTAAGAAAATTTTCCCAGTCTTATATTCGTATATTTACAGCATAATTATGATAATATATAATAAACAAGTGAAATAAAAAAAATAGTCAATTCCTACTTTTTTTTTTTCACTATATTGCAGAAAGTCTTTTATAAATAATTTTCATTCATTTTTTTAAGTTAAATGATTTAAATTTTTTTTTTTATTATTTTATACTAAGTACTCAACTATATGAACAAAAAATATTCGAAACACAAAAATTTTACTTTTCATAGAGTTCCTGTGGATTCATAGGTTTTACTTTGATACAGAGATCGTTTTACCTTCTATTGTATTATTATTTCTGCCATTTTTCCATTAAAAGCTTTCTCAAGTAATATAAAAAAAAATTAAGTCAATTGCTACTTTTTTCACATTGCAAAAAGTCCTGTATAAATAATTTTCACTCATTTTTTTTTAAGTTAGAAAAAATTATCTTTGTCTCTTACACACACTTTCACTCTCTCTCACTCATTTATTCACATGTTTCATTTTCCATTTTGTTCCCTCCTTGACTCAGACTAGAACCCAGAATGAAAAAGAATCTGGAAAAGAAATTTTTTCCATTGATCTACACGCTTCACCACTGACGGTATTAATTCCTAAATTTATATCCTGTCTTATAGAAGAGAAATTTTTTTCTCCCATATAAAATTAAAGTTAATTAATTAAATACTATTTGAAGAAACTCTACTAACATCCATTGTCATCCACAACAAGTTTCAAAAAAATGCATTTGTATTTGAGTGGAGGAATCAAAAGTATTTTATGAACGATTGAAACTTTGAACAAGATATATAAATATATATAGGGAGAGAGAGAATTAATAATAGGAATTGAAAATTATACAAAATACTTAAAATAATTTCTGTAAAATTGTATTTAAAGTTTCAGTTAGTATCGATTAAAACTTTTTTGCAAATTTTCAATTAAAATCCTTTTAAACTTATAAAAACTAAATTAAATTTATATAAATATAGTTTGATATATAGACCGATTGTCTAACAAAAAGAGGTTTAAAACTACTTCAAATGAGATCTTCGTCACAGTCACTCCATTCTATAAAGCTATACACTGAAGTGACAAAAGTCATGGGATACCTCTTAATATCGTGTAGGCCCTCCTTTCGCCCGGCGAAGTGCAGCAACTCGACGTGGCATGGACTCAACAAGTGTTTGGAAGTCTTCTGCAGGAATATTGAGCCATGCTGTCTCGATAGATGTCCATAATTGTGAAAGCGTTGATGGTACAGGATTTTGGTCACGAACAGACCTCTCGATGATGTCCCATAAATGCTCGATGGGATTCATGTCGGGCGATCTAGGTGGCCAGATCATTCGTTGGAATTGTCCAGAATGTTCTTCAAACCAATCGCGAACAGTTGTGGCCCGGTGACATGGCGCATTGTCATCCATAAAAATTCCCATCGTTGTTTGGGTACATGAAGTCCATGAATGGCTGCAAGTGATCTCCAAGTAGCTGAACATAAGCATTTCCAGTCAATGTTCGATCCAGTCGCACCAGAGGACCAAGTCCATGCCATGAAAAACAGCCCACACCATTACGGAGTCACCACCAGCTTGAACAGTGCCTTGCTGACAGTTTGGGTCCATGGCTTCGTGGGGTCTGCGCCACACTCGAACCCTACCATCAGCTCTTACCAACTGAAATCGTGACTCATCGGACCAGGCCACGGTTTTCCATTCACCTAGGGACCAACCGATATGCTCACGTGCCCACGAGAGTCGCTGCAAGCGATGTCGTTCTGTCAGTAAAGGCACTCGAGTCGGTCTTCTGCTGGAATAGCCCAAGAAAAGCCAAATTTCTCCGCACAGTTCTAACAGACAAGTCCCCTTGTACGTCCCACATTGATTTCTGCGGTTATTTGACGCAGTGTTGCTTGTCTGTTAGAATTTACGACTCTTTGCAGACGTCGCCGATCTCGGTCGTTAAGTGCAGGCGGTCGACCACTGCGCTGTCCATGGTGGGATGTTATGCCTGAAATTTCATACTCTCGGCACACTCTTGACACAGTGGATCTGGGAATGTTGAATTCCCTAACGATTTCCGAAGTGGCATGACCCATGCGTCTAACTCCAACTAACATTCCGCGTTCAAAGTCTGTTAATTCCCGTCGTGTGGTCATCATCACGTCAAAAACCTCTTCACATGAATAACTTGAACAGAAATGAAACTCTGAGAAAGCACTGCGCATTTATACCTGTTCTACGCGATGCTACTGCCATCTGAAAATTTGCATATTGCTATCCCATGACTTTTGTCACTTCAGTGTATATCAAACAAATAATGACTAAAAACCACAAGTTACAAATTCAAGATGGGATTAAGTCAAAGCGTTGGAGAGCTCAAGATCTTTTAGCAATACCCAGCAATCCGGGACGGCATGCTGTTGCCCAGTTCCGACTTCTGACTGGCCATGACTGTCTAGCAGAACATCTCCATCGCATTCAAATCTTTTTCGAACCCTGGATGCCCCTATATGATTCATCAGACCCAATGGACAGAGACCACCTCCAACGATGTGCGGTACTTGACGGCGACAGCGCTTTACTGGCGTGCGAAAGAACTCTTAAGGCAATGACTTCGGTCATCTTTGCATTTTTTGGACGTTTATTCTTTTGTATTTTTTTTTCCCTTGTTATTTTTGTTATTATTACTATTTTTATTCTTCTTGTACTTACCTTGCCACTGGAAATAAAAAAAAAGTTTGATAACTTTAAATAATCACCCTATTACTTACTTGTAATTTTATAATAAATCACAACCGCAAAATGGCGTTATTTTTTGGTTCATATAGTTGATTTTCTAGAATCCTTTGATCAAAACCAATATAAAAGACCACCCTTTTCTCGTAACGCATTCAGTTGCGAACATCTGGGAGGTTCGCACCCTTCCAACTAACAAAAGTCAGACCTATGCATCTTCGCCATTAAATAATAGTATTTTTATTAACTTTCTTTTGATGCTTAAAAATTAATGTATTTTTGTTCTAATTGCATTCCTTGATTTATAAAAGCGTATAATATACTTAGGAAGAAATGCAACATTTTAGATTAAAGTTATTTAGAAAATGATTGTGGCTATCATAATAAAAGTTTCTTGTAGAGTTTGGAATACTTCATTCTTAATTTGCGACGACATTTATCTTACTTTTGTTCTTCTTTTCTTCTTTTTATCCTTTTTATTCTTCTTTTCTTCTTTTAGTCTTCTTTTTATTCTTTTAGAGATTCTTCATTCTTCACGAAGTTCTTGATCTATTCAACATTGCTACATTCAAATGACTCTTTGAATTTGGCCATTCTTGTAGTATTCCAATCAATTGCTTCCTATATCTCGTGCATTATTAAACATTGGCATATACCCAGTTTATTCATACGTTTTCGAATGTTCACACATGATAAGTGAAAATTTTGCCGAGCAGATGTCAGTTTTTTTATTTATTTAACTGTTGCTTTCATAAAGAAATAAAACTATGTGTATGAATATTTCTGAATTTAATTACGTATATTTCTTTCTTTGTGATATAACATCTTCAAATGTAAGTATGGATATTTTTAAAGCAGAATACGTCTTATAAAGGATTCAATCAAAAGCGAAATACAGTTCACACACGTGGCTCATTCGAAATTATTGAGGCTTTTCTATAAAATCTTCTTTCATCGTCTTCTTAATGGTTATTCTATGCAAAAAGTGAAATCAATTACTGTTACATTACAACCGCTAGAGGTAAAAAGTGGAAATGGCGTCTTACAAGAATGGCGCCTTTGCGTGTAAGAGAACGTGTTCTGTTTCGTGTAAGAGAAAATCTGGAAGTGTAATTACAAATGATAAACTCCCGCAGTTATGGCTACTAAGTCTAACCGTTCTTCAAAATAACAACTGTAGCTCAAACCACAAGAATTTTCAATCAGCCTCTGTAACTATTTTCACTGGAATTGTAATAAGAACTAAGCCTTATTTATTTTAAGAATTAAGGGCTTTTTTAATTAAGGTTTATTTATTTTAAGAATTAAGGGCTTTTTTTAATTAAGGTTTATTTATTTTAAGAATTAAGATTTCTTTTGTTTAATTAACGTTTAATTTGTTTAACTAAGGTATATTTTGTTTAATTAAGGTTAATATATTTTAAGAATTATGGTTTATTTGTTTTTTAAGAAATAAGGTTTATTTGTTTTTTAAGAAATTAGGTTTATTTGTTTTTAAGAAATAAGGTTTATTTGTTTTTTAAGAAATTAGGTTTATTTGTTTTTTAAAAAATAAGGTTTATTTGATTTATAAGAAATAAGGTTTATTTTAAGAATTGAAATTTATTTTTTATAAAGATTTATTTATTTTAAAAATTAAGATTTATTTATATTAAGAACAAACTATTATTTTTATTAAAGCCTATTTATTTTAAAAATTGAAGTTTATTTTTCTTATAGTTTATTTACTTTAAGAATTAAGGTTTATTAGATTTATTTTTTATTAAGGTTTATTTATTTTAAAACTTAAGGCTTAATTTTTACTAAGGTTTATTTATTTTAAAAATCAAGGTTAATTTTTTTTTATAAAGCATAATAATAATATAAATGATGAAACAAAATACTGATAAACAATATTTAATACATTTACAGAACGATTAAAACCCACAATGATCTAACAAAAAACAAATAGTGCAACAATAGTAATTAAATAAAAAGTAGTTAAACAATAGTAATTTAATACAAAATAGTTAAACAATAGCAATTTAGTAAAAATATTAATAGGCGGAACCAAATAAAAAGTAAAGATACTTTTTTTTAGAAAGTTAGAATATTTTATCCCTTAATAATATATTTCTCCGCAATGTAACCTTCACAATTCTAATTAAAATTTCACTTTTATAAAAATTGAATTTTGAAAAATTGTAAATCTGTGTTTTCAGAAAGCAAATATTGCATGCATTCTTATACTGTTTTTAAAAGAAATAAACCATCTAAAATACCAAGAGATTTATTTGAATAAAAAGTACATTAACGTATGACACACACCTGCTATTTCACACAGAATAAGAATAAAAATCAACATTTATCTGGAAAAGTAGATAAGGATTTTGCAGATTGCATGAATTTGTTATTTACCCTACTCACTTTTGAAATCTTTAGTTCTTTCGTTAAATTATATCGAATATTCCCACTGTGTTAATACGTTAAATATTTTTTATATTTCACGCACTACTGTGCCAAAAAGAAAGACCAACTATTTTTTTTCAAAAACTCTCTATTTATTCTTCCAAGTTTATGTCATCTCCTTCAAAGTAATCCCCTCGGGACACAATGCAGCCAACTTTTTCCAATCCTCAACGCATGCTGAAAAGTCATCGGAAGGGATGGCCTTCAAAGCGATTCACGTTGAATCTCTTCAATCGACTCAAAACGGGGTCCCTGGAGTGGTCTTTTGAGTTTAGGGAATAGCCTGAAGTCGCACAGTGTAAATACGGTGGTAATTACGGTTATGGGTTTCATTTTTGGCAAAAAGTCACGAATAATCAATGCAGTGTGAGCTGACGCAATCAGTGTTTTAGATACCAATCCAGATTGGACACGTTTGTGGCCCAAAAATGGAATGGATCGATCCTTTTGAAATTCCAACATCATGAGCAAGGTCTCTAGTTGTAAAACGACGGTTTGCAAGCACCAAATCTTAAAATGCTTTTTGCACGTGAGCTTCTTCGATTGAAGTGGAGGGTCGACCAGAGGCCTCTTCGTCTTCAACGCGTTCTCTGCCTCTTTTGAAACATTTCTGAAACATTTCTTTCTCTCCGATATAGGAATGCTCACCGAATGCCTTCTGCAACATTCTATATGTTTCCTGAAACAAAATTGAATGCAAGTTCTTTGCTCAATTGATTCAGACATTTCAAAAAACGCTGGAATTAGTTTCAGCGTCTCACAGAGCCAAGCGTCACTCAAACTCATGAATATTTTGCTGTGAGATTTCACACAGATGTCAAGAACAGTGCCAACAACTTAAAAAAAAAAAAATTGAAATTCCATAAGACCCGCGAATTTTAAATTGAAAATTGGTGTTATTTTTGGACACAGTAGTTCGTTAAATATTTTTACATTTCACGTATACACGTCTTAAGTCTACGTCAATTCGAAAAAGCGAGAGGTAAACTTCCGTTTCAAAAGGGAAATAGATGAATAGACTGCTTTTTAGGAATTATAGCCATATTCACACGTTGTGCAGCTGTTTGGAAGGAAAAACACTTATTATGAAATTTTTTATGCATCAAGAAGTTTAATTTTTTTATTTATTTAAGATTAAAATTTTGTACTGTAATTAAAGCTCCTCCGAAATTACCTTTCTCCTCTATAACATCGCTCTGTTTGCATCCGCCCAATTTGGCTGCTTGCTAATTTCCCATATATTCGGTGGTTGTTCTAGATTTTGAATTAATTTTAAAATATTCAAGTAAATAAATATGGATGTTGGAGATGGGAAAAAGCACCTTAAATCAAGAATGATCGCACTCTTAATTTAAAGTGCAAAAACCCCTAACTTTTTCTAGCGGCCTGATGGTCAAGTGGTTAGCGCTCTGGCCTTTGGTAACCAGATATAGTAACCACACTATAGGCTTCAGATTCGAATCTTGGAATGTGGCAGGGATATCTCTTAGTGGTTCGGAATGCACGTTAAACTGCAGGTCCCGGTTCGTTTAGCCTATAGTGTGCACAATATGACTGTAGAGCGACAAACCAAACCAATCTCTAACTTAAAAAAAAAAAGAGAAATAGCCAATAGCAGAACTTTTTTGTAAAGATACATTTCTTTCAAACTATCGGATTCTATCAACACCATCCATCATATTTGGTGACCCTTACTAGTTTGTCAAAAATATAGACCGACGTCTTTTTCCGCTGTTTTTTCTTCTAAAGTGTATTTTTTACTGCCCCCTCCTTTGGGGTCGGGGGAGGCAATAAAAATACACTTACCAATATTTTCGAATCACGTGACGTGAGCGATGGATGTTTACGGCTGAATGTCTTCTTGTCGATTACTGCCAACTAAATCGTGATGCATCGATCCCCGGACATGAACACCCCCACCTTACGCCCCCACCCCTTCCTATCCGGCTGATCTCCGATCGTAAATTATTCCTCTCCCCGAAAAAAAAAATACTGGTGTGTGGAATCCTGGAGAAAAATCCTGAAATCCTTCAGCTCTACTAATACATTCAGTTTGTTGCCACTCAAACGTGACGAAGGTCAATGACGATCGAATTTTTCCTTTTTATGATATTAGAATCCGCTGTACCGAATTCCATAACAATAATAAAAAAAAAAAACATGTAAGATATTATAATTGGCATATCGCCTTCCCATATGTGTCTTACGTTTCATTATGTGTTAATCTGTATGTGGTGTTTGCTAAACAAATAAATATCTCCTTACAATAAAAATGCAATTGCAATTTTTATAATGACAATCCAATTGCAATTTCCTTATAATAACAATGCAATTACAATTTCTTTACAACAGTGCAACTGCATTTTCCTTATAATAACAATGCAATTGCAATTTCTTTACAACAGTGCAACTGCATTTTCTTTATAACAATGTAATTCAAATTTCCTTATAATAACAATGCAATTCAAATTTCCTTATAATAACAATGCAACTGCAATTTCCTTACAACAGTGCAATTGCAATTTCCTTACAACAGTGCAAGCCTTTCCTTATAACAATGCAAGTCAAATTTCCTTATAATAACAATGCAATTGCAATTTTCTTATAATAATGCAATTCCAATTTCTTTATAACTATACAATTGCAATTTTCTTATAATAGCAATGCAACTGTAATTTCTTTATAACAATGCAATTACAATTTCCTTATAATAACATTGTATTTGCAATTTCATTGCAACAATGCAACTTCAATTTCTTTTACAATACAATTGCAATTTTCTTATAATAGCGATGCAATTGCAATTTCCTTATAACAATGCAATTGTAATATCACTCATAATAAGAAAATTTCAATTTCCTTATAATAGCAAACTGAAATTTCATTAAAACAGTGCAATTGCATTTTCCTTATAACAATGCAATTGTAATATTCCTCATAATAAGAAAATTTCAATTTCCTTATAATAGCAATGCAACTGTAATTTCCTTATAATAGCAAACTGAAATTTCATTAAAACAGTGCAATTGCATTTTCCTTATAACAATGCAATTGTAATATCACTCATAATAAGAAAATTTCAATTTCCTTATAATAGCAAACTGAAATTTCATTAAAACAGTGCAATTGCATTTTCCTTATAACAATGCAATTGTAATATTCCTCATAATAAGAAAATTTCAATTTCCTTATAATAGCAATGCAACTGTAATTTCCTTATAATAGCAAACTGAAATTTCATTAAAACAGTGCAATTGCATTTTCCTTATAACAATGCAATTGTAATATCACTCATAATAAGAAAATTTTAATTTCCTTATAATAGCAATGCAACTGTAATTTCCTTATAATAGCAAACTGAAATTTCCTTAAAACAGTGCAATTGCATTTTCCTTATAACAATGCAATTATAATATCACTCATAATAAGAAAATTTCAATTTCCTTATAATAGCAATGCAACTGTAATTTCCTTATAATAGCAATGCTATTGCAATTTCCTTATAATAGGAACGCAACTTGATTCATTATAAATAAAATAATGAACCACGTTGCGTTCCAAGCATTAATTGGTGCGAATCAATACATCGTCGACATCATGTCTTGCATATCACATTCTTTTTTTTTACCATCCTTTAAAAACTCTGATACGAGATAATGAGGAAGCTATCTCAGGGCAGCAGCTTTTGATTAGGTTTTGTATTGCACCATTTTTTGCTTCATACTACCCAAACCTTTTTGTTTCATATCTTTTTATTATATTCAATTCTCTCATTTCCATTTTTTTGTATTGTAATTGTTTTTTATTTGAGCATGATTTTCTTTTAGAATTTAAATTCAAAGCTACCTTTTAGGTGTCTCGCAACATGATTATTTTGTTTATGTGGGAAGTTAATAGACACCAGATAAAATTTACATAACTGTAGTATCAGAACTAATTTGTTTCGAATAGTAAATAAATCAATTAAAGAATTTGTATGAGGCTATTCTTTTGTCCCATTCAATATGATTCCTTTATGAATATATATATTTATAAATAAATCTGAATAAAAATTATAAATATATATATATAATTTTTTAATTCAGATTTATTTTTAAGATTCCTTTATGAATATATATATTTATAAATAAATCTGAATAAAAAATTATATATATAATTTTTAAATTCAGATTTATTTTTAAGATTCCTTTTTATGAATATATACATTTATAAATAAATCTGAATAAAAATTATGTATATATATATAATTTTTTAATTCAGATTTATTTATAAATACATATTTGATAGTAATTATTGGCTATCAACAATTAACAATAAGTTATTTTATAAGCATCAATGTTGCAGAAAATTGCATTTACAGTTTTTTTAAATAACCGACATCGTTGTAATCAATATTTTCATTCCCATTTAAATTACTCATTTCTAAAAAAATATGTTTCTATAATATTTGGTACAATATTTTCTCCGATTCAGAATATTTTATGAAAGTCAGCAAATATTTCACGTTTACAAAAATTCGCGCCTTCTATTTAACATAAAAAGCACACAGTAGCGAAATATCACTATAATAGAAATATACAGGAATTTCACAATAACGCCATTCTTTCAATATTTGCAAGCAGCAAAATCCAGACATTCTAAAAGTGTAGGAAATGGTTTTTTTTAAAGTTTCTTATAAAGAAAGTTACAGAAGTATTGAGAAGTTTTCAGTATAAAATTTTTTTATGATTTGCACCGAAATGTTTCGGCGTATTCAGAAACTTTTTACGGATTTGGTCACTATTGTGGAATTTTCATAAAGAAGTTCTTTGAGAAAATGTACAAAAGGGGCCAAAGAGTTTCCTACTGAGAATTCTAGAAAAAGAAATTGCTTTTGGGTTTTATAGAAGACGTTTTAGTTTAACGAGAGGTTTTTTTTTTTTTTAAATCAGTGAAAAATTATTATTCCCAATTGTTATTCCAAAAATAATATTAAAAAAACATTTTTTAAGTCAATTCCTATATTTTTCACTATATTTCAGAAAGCCCTTGATAAATAATTTTCATTATTTTTTTTAATTTAGAAAAAATTTTTCTCCCTCACACACTTTCCATCTCTCTCACTTATTTATTCACATGTTTCATTTTACATTCCGTTCCCTCCTTGACTCAGACTAGAACCCAGAATGAAAAAGGAATCTGAAAAAGAATTTTTTTCCAGCTATCTGCACTCTTCGCCACTGACGGTATTTGCTTCTAAATTTATATCCTGCTAAATATCTTATAGAAGATAAATTTTTTTCCTCTCCTATAAAACTAAAATTAATTCTTTAACTATTAATGAATGAATTAATAATTGAAAAAAATTGCATTAACATCAAGCGTCATCCATTACAAGTGTAAAAAATGCGTTCGAACTTGAGTGGATGAATAAAACGTGTTTTATGAACGATTGAAAATTTGAACCAGATATATATAGGGAGAATGTGAACTAATAGTAGGAATTGAAAAAAATTTATAATTTTTGTCATGATCTGTGACTACCAACATTTAAAATTAATTCAATATTCATTTAAACTCATAAATCAAAAAGGAACTATTACACTTCAAAATTATTAAACTATTATGAATAATCTTTTCACTAAAGTAATAGAATCTGATATTATTATTTATCAATTTTAAGAAAATGAAAACTTACTTTTTGAGAGCTTATTGTTCTTATTCAGACACTCGGGCATCACTCTCAAGCAAAATAACCTCCTCAAGCAAAACGGATGAATTTTCCAATCTAGCGATTTACCATGCCCACTTCCAATATAGACACGAGAGCTTTATGATCGGTTTCACTTATCAGGTTTTGAACTTGCTCGCCTACTTCCCAATTTCTAACTACATTACAATTATTCTAAATACAAATAAGTTTTTTAAAATTCCATTTTAAAAAGTCAAAAGCCTTATTTATTTTGAATGAAATGTTGTTCAAAAACATATCAAATTAAACAAAATTATTTTTTAATGAATATGAATTTGTTAATTTGAAACTCGAAATGAAATTTTAAAAATATATAATAAAAAGTTCAATTTACTTGTCTTTTAAAAAGATTGCATTCGATAAACGAAAAATTTTCTAAGAAAAGAAAGATCGCAAATATTGCCGAACAAACTCTACTGTGAAATATTTCAAAAGATTGCAAAATTTCCTACGTTCCGAAACGAAACAAGTAATGTGAAAAAAAGAATTTTTAAGTCAATTCTTACGTTTTTTTTTTCACTATATTACCTTAATATATATTATATATTTCCTTATTATATATTTCTTTATATTACCTTAACAAATATTATTATATTTTCTTTAATAAATAATTTTTATTCATTTTTTAAGTTTATCTGGCGCCATCTATGGGTACATAAAAGCAACTTAAATCTAAAAAACTAAAATGAATTAATTAAATTTAATGAATGAATTAATATTTGAAAAACTGTATTACCATCCAGTGTTCATCCACTACAAGTTCAAAAAAAATGTATTTGGACTGGAGTGGATGAATGAAAAGTATTTTATGAGCGATTGAAAATTTGAACAAGATATATATAGGGAGAGTGTGAACTAATAGTAGGAATTGAAAAATAATAAAAAATAAAACGATAATAAAAAATTTTATTGAAACATTCGATAAAAGAGAACTTTTCTAAGTCAAGAAAATGTATATTCATTTAGAAATAATTAAACGAAATTATTTCTAAATGAATATACATTTGTTAATTTTAAACTCGAAATGAAATCTTAAAAATATATAGAATAAAATATTCAATTTATCATTTTAAAAGATTGCATTTTACAAAAGAGAAGTTTTCTAAGGAAATAAATATCGCAAATATTGCCCAACAAACTCTGCTGTGAAATATTTCGTAAAGATTTGCAAAATTCTTTGCGTTCCGAAAAGGAAAAAAAAAAATTCCTATTCAAATGCAAAATATTTTAATTTCAGTTTTACTGCATCCGCGCGTGAAAGGTTCGCGATCAATACGCGCTCCACACAAAGAAGATTGGAAAATAATTTTTCTGCCAAACTCCGAAAAAGGTTCTGATTCAGATGCTGTTTCGAGGCGCACAATGGAAGATTCAGCGCTGACTTTGCTTTTTCTCGGACATTTGCTGATCAGGTTGCTACAATTCCCGTCCTTCTTTTAAAAAAAGAAAAGAAGCAAGAAAAAAAGCAAATTGCAAGTGAGACGGATTCTGCATGATTTATTGTCATCGAGTCACGAGGAACAAAAAAAAGAAATCGTGGCAATGTTCTTCGTGCTTGCAACTTTCGCGGAGAATTCTGTTCGGTTTCAAAGTAACACGTGCTGGAAAATTCTTTTCAATTCTTCTGATTTTTGAGAATTTTTTTTTTTTTTACGACTGTGTCCAAAAAGTAAGACCCATTTTCAATTTTAATTAAAAAAATAATTTCAATGTTAATTAATTTCAATTTTAATTAAAATATTCATTAGTGTTTGAGTTACGCTTGGCTTTGAGAGACGCTCAAAGTGTTTACGGCGATTTTTGAAATGTCTGAATATATTGAGCAAATAACTTGCATACAATTTAGTTTGCGTAAAAGTATAGAATGTTGCAAAAGGCATTCTGTGAGCATTCCTATATTGCAAAGAAATGTTAACAAGTGGAATAAACAGTTCAAAGAAAGCAGAGAATCGTTGAAGACGAAGAACCTTCTGGTCGACCCTCCACCTCAACCGACGAAGCTCACGTCCAAAAAAACTAATGATTGGGTTCTTGCAAACCGTCTATTTACAAGAGACCCTGTTGATGATGTTGGAATTTCAAAAGGATCGGTCCATTTCATTTTGGGCCACAAACATGTCAAATCTCGATAGGTACCGAAAACATTGAATGCGCCAGCTAGCACTACATTGATTCTTCGTGAACAAGCTAAGCGTAACTCTAACACTTATGAATATTTTAACATCGAATTTCACACAGATATCAAGGACAGTGGCAGCAACCTAAAAAAGAAAAGAAATTGAAATTCCATAAGCCCCGTGAATTTTAAATTGAAAAAGGTTCTTACTTTCTGGACACAGTAGTATCTTTAAAAAAGGCATAGGCCCTTTTTATTTTGAATAAATGTTGCGCAAATCTATGACAAATTAAACGAAATTATTTTTAAATGAAAACTCGAGATTTTTAATTGAAATTTACTCGAAATGAAATTTTTAAAATGTATAACAAAAAGTTGAATTTATCAAACTTTTAAAAAGATTGCATACTGTGAAAGAGAACTTTTGTAAGAAAAGAAATATCTCAAATATTGCCGAACAAAGTCTGTTATGAAATATTTCGAAAAGATTGCAAAATTCAATTCGTTCCGAAAAGGAAAAAAAAAAATATATTCCTATTCAATTGCAAAATATTTTAATTTCAGGCTTACTGCATCCGCACGTGAAAGGTTCGCGATCCATACACGCTTCACACAGAGAAGATAGGAAAATAATCTTTCTGCCAAACTCCGAAAAAGGTTCTGATTCAGATGCTTTTTGGAGTCGCACAATGGGAGATTCAGCGCTGACGTTGCTTTTTTCTCGTACATTTGCTGATCAGGTTGATACCAGATAATTTCCGTCCTTCTTTTAAAAAAGAAAAAAGAAGCAAGAAAAAAAAAGCAAATTGCAAGTGAGACGGATTCTGCATGATTTATTGTCATCGAGTCACGAGGAACAAAAAAAAAAGAAATCGTGGCAATGTTCTTCGTGCTTGCAACTTTCGCGGAGAATTCTGTTCGGTTTCAAAGTAACACGTGCTGGAAAATTCTTTTCAATTCTTCTGATTTTTGAGAATTTTTTTTTTTTTACGACTGTGTCCAAAAAGTAAGACCCATTTTCAATTTAAAATTCCCCGTGACTTATGTAATTTCAATTTTTTGTGTTTCTTTCTCTATTAGGTTGTTGGCACTGTCCTTGACGTCATTTGACGTCGAATTTGACGTCAAAATATTCAGGAGTGCTGGAGTTACGCTTGGTTTTGGGAGACGCTAAAACTGATTCCGGCAATTTTTAAAATGTCTGAATGAAATGAGCAAAGAACTTGCATTCAATTGTGTTTTCCGGAAACGTATAGAATGTTGCAAATATTGAATGGCATTCGGTGAGCATTCCTACATCGGAAAGAAATATTTAGAAGTGGTATAAACAGTTCAAAGAAGGCAGAGCACGTGTTGAAGACGAAGAGCCCTCGGGTCGAACCTCCACCTCAACCGACGAAGCACACGTCCAAAAATTAGAGAATTGGTGCTTTTCAAACCGTCGATTTATAATTAGAGACCTTCCTGCTGATGTTGGAATTTCAAAAGGATCGGTCCATTCCATTTAGGGCCTCAAACGCGTCACATCTCGATGGGTACCGAAAATACTGAATGCGCCAGTTCAATGTTTCGCCGAAAATAAAACCCATATCGTTCCACAACCCCCGTATTCCTACCGTGCGACTTTTGGCTGTTCCCTAAACTCAAAAGACTACTCCCGGGACACCGTTTTGAGTCGATAGAAGAGATTTTTGAAGGCCATCCCTGCCGATGACTTTTTAGATGCATTGAGGATTGTGAAAAAAAGTTTGAGGAGATGAAATAAATTTGGAAGAATGAATAAAGTTTTTGAAAAAAAAAATCATTGGTCTTACTTTTTGGGCAGTGTAGTATGTTATCGGAATTAACGTTATACTTAAATGCTATTATACTAGAATGTTATCCTTTACAGTATCGGAAATGATGAAGACCAAATTTCCTAATATAATTAAATAAGATTCACAATAGAGTTATCGACGGATAAACTCAAATAAATTTAATGTCCTAAATAAAAATCAACACGATTACTTTAAAGGGCTGGACTCGATTTTAAGTATGTGTTTTATCACGCTCTCATTTTTAAAGTCATTATTCGATTGAGTGAAACCACTATTAGCATTCTTTGGTTAAGTGAAACCACTATTAAAATTGAGAACATTTTATTCTTCTTTCTTTTTTATCCAATAAAGAGAAAAACAGCAAAAAAATGTAAGAATTCCCTACAAATAGTTCTTTACTTTTACTTCTCATTTCTTAAAGTAGCATTAAGTTGTGTCTTTTTTTTTCTAGTATTTTCTCTTTTTTTCGGGACGTATGATTTATCTTGGAGCTTTACTACTTACAGAAATTGGGTCATAAAACTCAGCACTTACGGACGACGAAATAAAGATTAATAGATAATGAGAACTGCCTTCGAGAGAAGTTTTGCAACAACACGGTTTCGCTAAATGGGAGGTGGAAAAAATGGTGATAATAAATCTTGTATTTCGCACCTTTAAGAAAACGTGTTTCACAACTCGATGGTTCGTCTGAATGATTTTCACACACGCACACAGTGAATGAAGAAGGTGATTTTAAAGAAGTTGCTTTCGTGATAAACGTCGTCAGGGTCTAGAAAACAATTACTATGATGAAGTGAAATTCGATTGTTTAAAAGCACATCGAAGCATCATACAAAGTCTTAAACATTCAACATGTTCAATAAAATCAAAGTGTTGAAAACTTTATTCAAAAATTATACACTCAGTCAATATATTACAGTAATAATATTTTTAAATTCCAAAAATATAAAGCAACAACGATTACTATCAACAACAATTGTAGCAACAATTACTATCAACAACAATTGTAGCAACAATTACTATCAACAACAATTGTAGCAACAATTACTATCAACAACAAATGTAACAACAATTACTATCAACAACAATTGTAACAACAATTACTATCGACGGCAATTGTAACAACAATTACTATAATAAAAAGTGAAATTCGATTGTTTAAAACAGTGAAAGTAAAACGAAAATATAAAACGTTTTCAACTTTGAGTATGTTTAATAAAATCAAATTACTGAATACTTTAATTAAAAAATTATACCCTTGGTGAATATATTACTCTCCCAGTAATAATATCTTAAATCTTAAAAATATAAAGTAACAATAATTACTTTAAACAACAATTGTAACAACAATTACTATTATTCATGAAACCAATTAATATAATGAATTAGAATTCGTTTGTTTACAAAAGTAAAAGTAAAATGAAACATAAAATTAAATTCAACATTGAACATGTTCAATAAAATCAAATTGTTCAAAACTTTACTAAAAATTATACACTCAGTCAATATATTACAGTAATAATATTTTTTACATTCAAAAACATAAAGTAACAACAATTACTATGAACAACAATTGTAACAACAATTACTATTACTTTTGACAACAATTACTATAATAAAGTGAAATTCGATTGTTTACAACAGAAGTAAAACGAAACATAAAAAGTTTTCAATATTGAACATTTTCTATAAAATCATATTGTTGAAAACTTTATTCAAAAAAATTTTACACTTAGTCAATATATTATAACTCTTCCAGTAATAAAGCATTAAATCTCAAAGAAATATAGTTACAACAATTACTACTATAAACAACAATTGTAATAACAATTACTATTTCGTTTGAAGATAATTATTATAACAAAGTAAAATTCGATTGTTTACAACAGTGAAAGTAAAACGAAACATAAAAAGTTTTCAACATTGAACATGTTCAATAAAATTAAATTGTTGAAATCTTTATTCAAAAAAACTTATACATTTAGCCAATATCTCCCAGTAATGATATCTTACATCTCAAAAATATAAAATAATAACAATTATTATCAACAACAATTGTAACAACAATTAATATTACTTTTGAAAACAATCACTATACTATACTATTTTCAAGTACCTTTGAAAACAATTACTATTACTTTTGAAAACAATTACTATTACCTTTGAAAATAATTACTATTACTTTTGAAAACAATTACTATTACCTTTGAAAATAATTACTATTACTTTTGAAAGCAATTACTATAACAAAGTGTAATTCGATTGTTTACAACAGTGGAAGTAAAAAAGAAACATAAAAGATTTCAACTGGGTTTTTTTTTTTTTTTTTTTTTTATGCACGCCCTGTACTTTTGCAGTCATGTTTGACCGGGGCCTATGGTTTAAAGTGAACTCTTAATAAATACCCATAGTACCACCGAACTCAGCTAATCCTTTTTCAATAAGAATCCCTGAATAACTTTGAAACTGCTACATATCTTTTTCAACCTAGGGATGAATAATATGGATCTGAGTTCTATTTGAAAACAATATTATAAGGTGAATATTTCATTCTTTACAAACATGGTAATTTTATAAAATATATTACTCACTACTGTTCTATAAATATTAACTATATTCTAAAAAGTATTAAAAATTAATCTTAGTGATTTTTTTTTAAAAAAAATACTAATTTTGTTTAGTATTCTAAAAATATAACTGATTCTTCCATATTTTCTATACTAAAAGTAGAGATTAATTATTATTCAATTTTCTATTAGCTCCATATATATATCTGGTTCAAATTTTCAATCGTTCATGAAATACTCTTTTATTCATCCACTCAAGTTCAAATACATTTTTTTTTTGAATTTGTAGTGGATGACACAAATGTTAATGCAGTTTTTGAAATATTAATTTATTCATTAAATTTATTAATTAATTTTAGGTTTTTTTTTTGAATTTAAGTTGCATGTATCTACCAATAGATGGCGCCAGATAAACGTAAAAAAATGAGATGAAAAATTATTTATAAAGGACTTTCTTTCACGATAAAGGTAGAAAAAAAAAAGTAGGAATTGACTTTAAATTTTTTTTTTATTACTTGTTTATTTTCTAAGAACTTTAGCAGATTTTCAATAAATTAATTAAAGAAAACCTGCTCTTAAACAAGCTGCTCCCTTCAGTAAAATCTTATAAAAAAAAGATTTCTTTCTTTTTCTTTTCCAGTTCACAGAAAAGAAAAAATTCGTTAAAATTAAACCGAACGACGATATCGGAAGGCTGCCTTCAGACAGGATATATAAAGGATATAAATGTATAAGCAAACATTTTATTCAAACAAAAATTGAACGCCCCCTGTTTGAAGTTCACATTTTAATTTAAAATCCACCAAGATAGGAGTGAATTGAAATCTGATGGATGAGCGACTCACACGGGGATCTTCTGGTCGAGGCTGCAAGGATAAAGGGAAAGGGGAAAAAAGCGCGAGGATCGCTTTCATAAACAGCTATTGGAGGAACTGAAAAATGACTTCCTGCCCCGAACATATCAGATTTTAATAATCTCTTTTGATCTAGATTTCTTCCGAATTTTTCTTTTCTCTTTATTTTTTAAATCATTAAGTTGTTCCACACTTCAAGTTTGAAATTAATGTTTTAACAAATTAGTTCATTTAATCGACTTTATATTGCTGAAACACCTACGGTTGGTTTAAAACGCTTGATTACATTACTGTGCCCAAAAAATAAGACAAATTTTTTTCAATAACTTGATATTTATTCTTCCAAAATTTATTTCACCGCCTTTCAAAGTAATCCCATCCGGGCACAATGCACTGATGTCAACTTTTTGTTTCCAATCCTCAAAGCATGCTAAAAAGTCATCCACACAGGGATGGCCTTCAAAGCGATGCGTTTAATCTTCAATTGACTCAAAACGATGTCCCCCGGAGTGGTCTTTTGAGTTTAGAGAATAGTCAGAAGTCCCAGGGTAACAATACGGTGGTTGCAGAAACGATATCGGTTTCATTTTGCCGAAAAATCACTGCAGTGTCAGCTGGCGCATTCAGTGTTTTCTGTACCTCGAGATTGGACGCGTTGAGGCCCAAATTGGAATGGACCGATCCGTTTGAAATTCCAACATCATCAGCAAGGTCATAATTGTAAATCGTCGGTTTGCATGCCCAAATCTTTAATTTTTGGACGTCAGATTCGTCGGTTGAGGTGGAAGGCCGACCAGGGGCTCTTTGTCTTTAACGCATTCTCTGCCTTCTTTAAACTCTTTCTACCACTTGAAAGGATTTCTTTCCGGTATAGGAATGCTCACCGAATGCCTTCTGCAGCATTCTATACGAACAAACAAAACAAAATTGAATGCAAGTTCTGTGCTCAATGAAATCAGACTTTTCAAAAATCACCGGAATCCGTTTCAGCGTCTCACAAAACCAAATTTAACTCAAACACTCATGAATATTTTAACGTCAAATTTCTTTACTAATGAATATTTTTAACGTCAAATATCAAGATGTCAAGGACAGTTTTCCAACCTAAAAAGAAAACAAATTGAAGTTCCATAAGCGAGAATTATAAATTGAAAATTGGGCTTACTTTTGGACGCACAGTAATACAAATGAAGAAAGAACTCAATCGAAACGTATAACTTGAAACTCGGAATGAATCGGCTTCCCGTCAACATATCGAACAGATGCCTTGCGAAAATGAAATGTATCGAAAAGTGCGTTTCCAAATGAATCCTCTGTTGCCCAGAAGGTAAAAGATGATCGGAAAATCGGAAAAAGATATCGATTTTCGGCCATCCGTTAAGCCATTTGAACGAGCTGTCATAACAAATTACGTAAATGAATCGCATCGAGTTTACGAGCCTCCGAGAGATGTTAACGAATAACGGATGAATTCCCGGCGAACGAATCTCTTCTCGAATCGAGCGTGTCGTTACGCATCGATTTTCTTATATTCCTTTGACATCCTCATTAAACATCGAAGGATGCTTTCCGCGCTCAAAAAGGCGCGCCGACAGCGTGTTTGAAAAGAACGGAGTGGGAGGCCATTTTGTCAAGCTCGGGTACCTAATTCTTAGGGATTATAAATTCTAATTCTTGATGTGAGTGCTCATTAAACATATCTACGAATTTTTCGATGAAAACTTTGCTGGGATTCTGAGTTTAATGACATTAAATGACAACTGTTTAAAATTAAAATAAATGTCGAAGTGCTTACGCGCAAAAGGAACCATTGAAGTATTTCAAGAACTGACTGTGGATACAAATAGCGGAAGATCAATTTTGAAATACTTTCTCATGTTAATGAAGATTTTAAAATCTACGAGTTTAGTTGTTTTTTTTTACTCAAAAATGTTGTTGCCGTTGTTGTTGTTATCTATGTCATTATTATAACTCAATCCGTACAAATTGTGGCCAGATTAACGCGAATGCAAATATAAGATGTAAATAAATAAATAGTAGCAGTAGATGTATATATATATATATATATAAATATGTATATAGTAGTATGTTATTCCCCCTGATGAATTTTGGGGTATGTTTTATTTCCTACCATAGAGACTCGTGTGGGCACACCCGCAATTTCCTTTTGTATAAAACTCCCACCACCCTGTCCGAAACCAGTACACATAATCATAACCGCTCCCCAATACATTTGCATTCAAGATTCGAACACAGCAAATGGCATCGAACGAAACTAAATCAAAATTCTCGTCCTTTTACGTGCTGACTGAGCAATTACCCTAATTACTAATTAAGTAGCGGACAGTTACACTTACTGATTCGTCTATTCCCCAATTATCATGGAAAATGAAAATTAATAATTTAATAAAGCTGAATGCATTCGTAATTATGGAATAGAAGTTATTGTTTGAATCTGTTTGTCCCACTCTCACCGATTTTTAGGCATCACTTAAGTTTTATTTTTCTGCTGCATGTGATTCAAAATTAATTATTATATAATTTAAAATAAAATTCTTATTTTTTTAAGCATATCTACTTTTTAAATTATTGAAATTATCTGATTCAAATAAAAACAAGTAATATAAAAGAAAATTTCTAAGTCAATTCCTACTTAGGTCAACAAAGAAAAAAATTTAATTTGAGTTATTTTTATTAAATAATTGCAATTTTGCTTTATATTAAAAAATAATTACAACTGCAAACTCACTCTCGAAAATCATTTGGAAAAAACGTCTACTTAAAGCAAACATTTCGAAAAATTTATAAAAAATTATTGATTCGCATTCTTCACCTTCACGTGAAAAATACTGAAATCCTTTCATTTTACCGATTGAGCTACTTACTGTGGGTTTCAATTTTCATCACAAACTGCTAAAACTCTATTTAAAGTATTAAAAATTTATTGATATTTGAAAAACTGTATTCCCCATCCAGTGTCATCCACTACAAGTTCAAAAAAATCTATTCGAACTTGAGTGAATGAATAAAAACTATTTTATGAACGATTGAAAATGTGAACAAGATATGTATAGGGAGAGTGTGAACTAATAGGAGGAATTGAAAAAAACAAGCTTATGATATTAGTGAAATGAAATCGAAATTATATTTTGTTTTGGGATAGTCAAAATGGTTTGATATTTCAAATCTAAATACAGTTACTGAGTATCTACAATGACTGCTGTTTATACTACTACTTACCGATTACTATCTGAAATCAAAATAAATGTCACGTTCGAATAAAATGAAATATCACACATAATTTATATTAATTTTTTTTTTATCATTTGTGAACATAATGTCGCCCTGTTTAGGGGTCCGTGACGTTATCCAATGGCTATAAGTACTTATAGTGCGTGGATCAATTCCTTCTTCTTGAAGTTTCATATTTATCATTTTTGGCATTTCCGCCTTGCTTCTCAATTGTTTTTGGAATATTGAATGTATTCTTCATTTACGCCTAGAACTTTCAAACTTTGATATATTCTTTTGAATGTGATAACGTTTCTTGTAGAATTGAGAATACTTCATTCATGTCTAGAATTTTCAAACTTTGATATATTCTTTTAGAGATTTCTAAAAATCCATTTTTCATGAAGTTCTTATTCTATTCAACATTGCTATATTATTATGGTTATTTGAATTTGACATTCTGTAGTATTCAATCAATTACTTCCTATATCTCTTGCATTATTAAACATTGGCATATTGCGGAGTTTATTCGTCCGTTCTTGAATGTTCACACATCGTAATGGTTGAAAATTTGCCGAGCAGATTTCAGCATCTTTTTGTTTAAATATTTTTGTATCATTCAAAACCTTCTCTATACTAATTTTTTGCATTTTTTAAATTTAGTTCTTTTAACTACTCAATTAGTAATTATTTAAGTAATTATGTAAGTAGTAATTCAATAATGTACAGAATTACAGAATTGTCAAGTAGAATGTAATTTATTTGTACTTTTCTGTTAATAGAAACATACTAGTTAAAAGTTTTTTTAACAGACCTCTGTTTGCATCTGCCGGGAATCGAACCCCAGCCGAAGGTGAGCATTCCACCACTGAACGACCGCCGCTACAGCGCACTCTGAAATGTGAAAGTATTTGACTACATGAATGATTGCTGACTCGTTCAGAATGTATCGATCTTTCTGGGTGAAAGTTCCAGCTGCGGGAAATGAGACCATAAAGTGAATGTGGAGAGTAAATGAAGAGTCGAGTCGATCGACATTTAAATTGACTTTTTATGGTTTACAGATTTCTTGTTTTCTCACAACTATAACTCAAATCCAAATGAATGCCCTTTTTTTTACGACCCATTTTGTCTTGAATTTGCAAATAGATCCAACCAGTCGTTCAGGACAGAATCTTTACAGTAGGAACAATATAAAAAGAAAATCGGCAATTTAAGAAACGATTTTTAAAAATTAGCAGGATAAATTCTACTAATTCTGGTATGAGATTTGTACAGGAGGAATTTTTTTCTTTAATTCAAATGCTAGAAAAGCTTATAATGGAAAATTGCAGAAATAAAAAATTAAAAAATAAAACCATCTCTGTAGTAAAAGTAAAGCCTATCAATCCATAGGAACCCTATGAAAAGTAAATTTTTGTGTTTCGAATATTTTACAATTCCTACTATTATTTCACATTCTCCCTATATAGTGTAATATATATCTCAATCGTCCATAAAATATATTGTATAGTATATTTCAATCGTTCATAAAATACTTTTTTATACATCCACTCAAGTTCAAATAGATTTTTCTAAAAACTTGTCGTGGATTGCACATCATGTTAATACAATTTTCTCAAATATCAATTCATTCATTAAATATAATTCATTAATTTTATTTTATTTTTAGATTTAAGTTGCATGTATCTACCAATAGATGGCGCCAGATGTAAGAGGAAAAATTTCAACTTTATTTGTAAAGGACTTTTCCGCAATAGAGTGAAAAAAAGAAAGAATTGACTTTAAAATTTTTTTTTTTTATATTACTTGTTTGTTTATATAGTTGATTACTTAGTAAAAAAAAAAATCCTTAAAACATTTTAAAATGTTTGAAATGCTTATTGTTTGTGAATGCTGGGCACTTTTATTCGTTTTCCAAATTCCACAATATTCATAAGGGTCTGTTCATTATATAAAAAAGGTTGGTCAGAGAATATTTCATGTTTAAAACTATTTCGAAATCCATATTTAATATCTAAAGATAACACATCATAAATTCAATTTGCCAAGATTTTCCTTTAGCTGGCTTTTATGCTTGAGAGAACCCTGTTTCAATTCATAACTTCTGTCTGGAAAATTGTTTTTGACTGTATAAGTAGGGCAAAAAAAACAAAAACCGTCTTCCGTTTTGGCACGGTTTCGAAAACTAAGCTCCTGTTCTATAAAGTCCTCCACTTGAAAAGATAAAGAAATTTTCATGAGAAACATTGCTCTAACGGGTCATCTATTTCGGCTGCCGGCCAGACTGCAGCGAGCAATTTTTCAATTGAAGTCCCTTGAATCAAGAGCTCTTACATTTGTACTGTTTTAAAAGGCCTTTTATGAAGGGTCGTTACATTCGGCTTCTAAAATATAGAAGGGAGCTTTTACATTTTTTTTATTCCTTCCTTGTCAGTTGATAAGTGAAAGGAACAAAAATGATAGAACCACATCGAAAATTTCTAAAGTTGCTGTTCTTTCTTTTTTTTTTGCCGGATACTGTCTAGTACTATGTCTAAAAAGTAAGATCGATTTTCAATTTAAAATTCCCAGGGATTATAGAATTTCTATTTTCCTCTTCTTGAAGACGAAGAGCCCTTTGGTCGACCCTCCCCTCAACCGACGAAGCCCACGTCCAAAAAAATTAAAGATTGGGTGCTTCCAAACCGTCAATTTACCATTAGAGACCCAGTTGATGATGTTGAAATTTCAAAAGGATCGATCAATTCCAATTAGGTCTTAAACGCGTCAAATCTCGATTATACCGAAAACACTGAATTGGCCAGCTCACACTGCATTGATTCTTCGTGACTCTATTGCCAAAAATGAAACCATATCGTTCCCCAACTACTGTATTCAAACCGTGCGACTTCTGGCTATTCCCTAAACTCAAAAGACCACTGCGGGGACACAGTTTTGAGTTGATTGAATTGATTCTACGTGAACCGCCGCGCGCTTTGAAGGCCATTCCTGCCGATGACTTTTTGGCGTGCATTGAAGATTGTAAAAAAAATTGGCATAAGTACATTGTGTCCGGAGGGGATTCCTTTGAAGACGATGAAATAAATTTGGAAGAATAAATGAAGAGTTTTTGAAAAAAAAAATTGGTCTTACTTTTGGGGCACAGTAAGACCAATTATTAGAATATAGAAGGCATAGTAATAATAGTATAGAAGGGAGCTTTACATTTTTTTCTGCTTCCTTGTCAATTGATAAGTGAAAGGGAAAAGAATGATAGAACCATATCGAAAATTTCTAAAGTTGATGTTCTTTCTATATTTCAGGATGCTGTCAAAAATGTCTGCTCGGAGATCAAATTATTGGATAACAATTGTCTTGATGACTGTCATAATTTCCTGGATTGTTCATGCTGGTTTATGGGACCACGAAAATCCCCCCCAGAAAAAGTTATTTTTGAGCTCCTCCGGTTGATTATGATTGCAGTTGTTGATGATTGAATTGGTTTCACTTTTTGAACACAGTAGTACTTTTATATTAATGTTTTTGCTTAAATTTCATGATTAAAATTGATTTTTTTTTTTGTTTTCCCTGAACTTTTTGAATCTCCTTTCTGCTTCCCTCTAGCAATCACATCTGCAATGCAAATGAAGGAGAATTCAATCGAAACGTATGGCTTCAAACTCGGAATTAATTGGCTTCCCATTCAAAACACCAACATCACCTTGCGAAAATGAAATGTATCGAAAACTGAGCTTTCCAAATGAACCCTCTGTTGCCCAGTAGGCAAAAGTTACCAGGAAAACTGGAACAGATATCGATTTTCGGTCATCCGCTAAGCCATTTGAATGAGCTGTCATAACACATTAAGTAAATGAATCGCATCCGAGTTTACGAGTCTCCGGGAGATGTTAACGAATAACGGATGAATTCCCGGCTAACGAATCTCTTCTCGAATCGAGCGTGTCGTTACGCATCGATTTTCTTAAATTCCTTTGACATCCTCATTAAACATCGAAGGATGCTTTCCGCGCTGCAATAAAGGCGCCGACAGCGTGTTTGAAAAGAACGTATTGGGAGGCCATTTGTCAAGCTCGCCCGGGTACCTAATTCTTAGGGAGTATAAATTCTAATTCTTGATGTGAGTGCTCATTAAACATATCTACGAATTTTCGATGAAAATTTTGCTGGGATTCTGTGTTCAATGTCATTAAATGGCAACTGTTTAATATTAAAACAAATGTCAGAGTGCTTACGCGTAAAGGAACCACACTACTGTGTCCAAAAAGTAAGACCCATTTTCAATTTAAAATTCCCAGGCCTTATGGTATTTCAATTTATTTTAGGTTGCTGATACTGTCCTTGACATCTACATGAAATTTCACGTCAAAATATTCATTAGTGCTCGAGTCACACTTGGGTTTGTGAGACGCTGAAACTGATTACCACGATTTCTGAAAGGTCTGAATTCATTGAGCAAGAATGTGCGCTTAATTTTGTTTGCGGAAACGTATACACTCAAGAGCCAAAACATTATGACCACCCCTCCATTTTGCAATGAACTCGCCTGGAGGACGTGGACGGCACGTGATCAGGTGGAAGTGGTATTTAACTGCTGCTGGAGAGTCTGAAGAAGAATCCTTGTTTCATTTACTTCTGTGTGTGATGGGAAAGGCTGCGGATCAAAGCGACTTTGACAGAGGGCAGATTGTAATGGCTCGAAGGCTCGTAACAAGTATTTCCGAAACTGCATGACTCGTGGGTTGTTCGCGATCTACAATTGTTAGTACTTATGCAAAGTGGCGTTGGACGTCCATACGCTATCAAAGGAAAAGGTCGTCGGAGACTGTCTCGCATGGTGAAGCAAAACCGGAGCCAGACAGTGGCTCATCTGACAGCCCAATACAATGCAGGGCCAAGTAGAATAGTATCGGAGCACACTGTTCAGCGGACACTATTGGATATGGGGCTACGCAGTAAACGCCCCACTCGTGAGACTTTGCTGACCAAGCGTCATCGCCAACTGCGCCTGCGCTGAGCCCGGGAACATCGTGACTGGTCCATGGATCAGTGGGAGAGAGTTGCCAGGTCAGATGAATCACGGTTTGTCATTCATCTCGCCGATGGCAGTGTCAGGATACGCCGTCCTCCTGGCGAACAGTTGCTCCCTCAATGTACAGTAGGTCATACACAGGCCGGTGGTGGCGGTATTATGCTTTGGGGGACGTTCTCTTGGGCGTCTCTGGGACCTGCGGTTGTGGTAGAGCAGACCATGAATGCTACAGGGTATCTGAACATCATTGCGGACCAGTTGCAGAATTACATGGCCTCTGTTTTTCCAGCTGGAAATGGAATGTTCCAACAGGACAACGCCCCTTGTCACAAGGCTAAAATTATGTTGGAGTGGTTCCAGGAACATGATGCTGAATTCCAGTTAATGTCCTGGCCGCTCTAACTCACCGGATCTCAATCCGATAGAACACATTTGGGATGTCCTGGGACGGCAGCTCAGAGTTCAAAGACCACCAATTCGCAATATCTCGGATTTGCATGACCGTTGCTTAAACATCTGGTACAATCTGTCTCCGGCTATCTACCAAGGACTTGTGGCATCCATGCCAAGGCGGGTTGAAGCTGTGTTGCGCGCCAAAGGTGGGCCAACTCGTTATTGACAGGTGGTCATAATGCTTTGGCTCTTGAGTGTAGAATGTTGCAAAAGGTATTCGGTGAGCATTCCTAAATAGGAAATAAATGTATAGTGGTGGTATAAACAGTTCAAAGAAGGCAGAGAACGCGTTGAAGACGAAGAACCCTCTGGCAGACCCTCAACCTCAACCGATGAAACTCACGTAAAAAAAATTAAGTATTTGGTGCTTGTAAACAGTCGATTTACAATTAGTGAACTTACTGATGATGTTGGAATTTCAAAAATTAAATTTTTTGTCTCAAACGCTTCCAAACTCGATTGGTTCCGAAAACACTCACTCGCCAGGTCACACTGCATTGATTCTTAGGGACTGTTTCGCCAAAAATGAAGCCCATACCGCCCCACAACTATCGCATTCACGTCGTGGGACTTCTGGCTATTCCCTAAACTCAAAATAGCAATACGGAGCCACCGTTTTGAGTCGATTGAAGAGATTTCACGTGAATCGGCGGCGTTTTGAAGGCCATCCCTGCCGATGACTTTTTAGCATGCATTGAGGATGGGGGAAAAAAAGTTGGCATGAGTGCATTGTGTCCGGAGGGGATTACTTTGAAGGCGATGAAATAAATTTGGAAGAATAAATAAAGTTTTGGTTGGTTCACAGGTTGATATATTCCTTTGGCTATTGAATGTTATAATGTTTCTTGTAGAATTTGGAATACTTCACTCTTCATTTATTACCACATTTATCTTACTTTTGTAAATTTTTTAGAGATTCCAGAACAATTCATTTTTCATGAAGTTCTTGATCTATTCAACATTGCTATTCGTGTGGCTATTTGAATTTGGCCATTCCTGTAGCATTCCAATCAATTGCTGCATATATATCGTGCAATATTAAACATTGGCATATTCCCGAGTTTATTCATCCGTACTGAATGTTCACACATAATAAGTTCAAATTAATTTTAGCAATTTTTTTTTTACATTTTTTTTTTTTTTCTGTATTAACCAAAATCTTCCTTATACCCCATTTTTGCATTTTTTAAGTTAAGTTTTTTTAATTACTTGAAGTAGTAATTATTTATGCAATAATATACAGAATATTTTATTTGTACTCTTCTTTTAATAGAAACATACAAAAGTTTTTCGGTTTTTTTTACAAAATTTATTCCATCGGCCGGGAATCCAACCCGACCCATCGCTTGGCAGGGGAGCATTCTACCACGGTACCACCGCCGCTACAACGCACACTCTGAAATGTAAATATTTGTTACATGAATGATTGCTGACTCGTTCAGAAAAGTCATTGGCAGGGATGGTTCCAGAGCAAGCGCCGATTCACGTTGAACCATCGAAAAATGTGGTCAATTGAAGAGTCGAGTTCACGATAGCCAGAAGTCGCATTGAATACGGTGGTTGGAACAGATTTCTTTTTTTTCACAACTATAACTCAAATCAATTGAATGCCCTTTTTTTTACGACCCATTTTGTCTTGAATTTGAGGCCCAAAATGGAATTGATCCAACCTTTTGAAAGTCCGTTCAGACAGAACCTTTACAGTAAAACATGATTTAAAAAGCACTAAATCTTTAATTTAAGAAACGATCTTTTAAAAAATTAGCAGGATAAATTCTACAACGCGTTTCTGGCCTTCTTTGAAGATTTATACCACTTGTAAATTTTTTTTTTTAATAAATGCTACAGAAAAGCTTACAATGGAAAAATTGCTTTAGAAATAAAAATTTAAAAATGAATGCAAGTTCTTAGCTAATGAAAGCATTTCAAAAATCCCGGAAGGAACCCACAAAAAGTAAATCAAACTCTAATGAATATTTTACAATTCTAAATTATTTCACATTTGTCTATATAGTGCCAATATACTCAATCGTCCATAAAATATATTGTATAGTAGTATTTCAATAGAAGTTCATAAACCATCTTTTTATACATCCAAAGTTCAAATATGAATAAAAATTGTAAACCAATAAATTGTAAAATCATGTTAATACAATTTTTTTAAATAGTCGATTCATTTATTAAATATAATTCATTAATTTCATTTTATTTTGAAATTTTAGTTGCATTATCAACCAATAGATGGCGCCAGATGTAAGAGGAAAATTAAAACTTTTTTTTTAAAGGAAACTTTTCCGCATTTTAGAGTCCAAAAGAAAGAATTAAAAATGACTTTTTTAAAATTTTTTCAAATTACTTGTTTGTTTATATAGTTGATTACTTAGTAAATAAAATAAAAAAAAATAAACGTTACTTTATGTTTGAAATGCTTATTGTTTCTTGAATGCGGAAGCACTTTATTATAAATTTCCAAATTACAATATTCATAATGGTCTGTTCATTATATAAAAAAGGTTGGTCAGAGAATATTTCATGTTTAAAACTATTTCGAAATCCATATTTAATATCTAAAGATAACACATCATAAATTCAATTTGCCATTTCCTTTAGCTGGCTTTTATGCTTGGAGAGAACCCTGTTTCAATTCATAACTTCTGTCTGGAAAATTGTTTTGACTGTATATGTAGGGCAAAAAAAAACAAAAAACCGTCTTCCGTTTTGGCACGGTTTCCGAAAACTAAGCTCCTGTTCTATAAAGTCCTCCACTTGAAAAGATAAAGAAATTTTTATGAGAAACATTGCTCTAACGGGTCATCTATTTCAGCTGCCGGCCAGACTACAGCGAGCAATTTTTCAATTGAAGTCCCTTGAATCAAGAGCTCTTACATTTATACTGTTTTAAAAGGCCTTTATGAAGGGTCGTTACATTCGGCTTCTAAAATATACTGCTGTGTCCAAAAAAATAAGACCAAATTTCAATTTAAAATTCCTGGTGCTTATCGAATTTCTATTTTTTTTTCCTCTATCTCTCTTTTAGGTTGTCGTCAATGGCCTTGATATCTGTGTGAAATTTGACAGCAAAATAATCATTAGTGTTTGAGTTACGCTCGCTCAGAAGGAATTGATATTTCTGACTAAAACTTCCAGTTGTGTTAAATAAACCATAAAGTGAATGTGGAGTGATTGAATAGTTGAGTCACGACAGATATCTAAATGGATTTTTTATAGTTAACAGCTTTCTTGGTTTTCACATCTACAGCTCAAATCCAAATGAATGCCTTTTTTTAAGACCCAATCGACAAATTGACCCAACCAGTCGTTGAGGACAGAATCTTTACAGTAGAAACATTATAAAAGAGAAAATCGGCAATGTAATAAACCATTTTTTTAATAATTAGCAGGATACATTGTACTATTTCTGGCATGAGACTTGTATAGGAGAAATTTTTTCTTCAATTCAAATGCCACAGAAAAGCTTATAATGGAGAAATGGCAGAAATAATGTTACAATAGAAGGTACTACTGTGTCCAAAAAGTAAGACCAATTTAAATTCCTTGGGCTTATGGAATTTAATTTAATTTTATTTTTTACATTGTTGGCACTGTCCTTGACATCTGTGTGAAATTTCACGTCAAAATATTCATTAATGCTTGAATTCACGCTTGGCTTTGTGAGACGCTAAAACTGATTCCGCCGATTTTTGAGATGTCTCTTTAATCGATACAAAACGGTGTCGCTGGAGTGGTCTTTTGAGTTTAGGAATAACCAGAAATAGCACGATGCTAAATCAGGTCAATACGGTGGTTGTGGAACTATAGGAGTTTCATTTTTGGCAAAAACAGTGACAAAAATCAATGCAGTGTCAGCTGGCGCAATCAGTTTTTTTCGGTACCCATCGAGATTTGACTCGTTTGAGACCCAAATTGGAATGGATCGATCCTTTGAAATTCCAACATCATCAGAAAGGTCTCTAATTGTAAATAGACGGTTTGCAAGTACCAAATATTTAATTTTTTAGACATGAGTATGATCGGTTGAAGTTAATGGTCGACCAGAGGGCTCTTCGTCTTTAACGTTTTCTCTGCCTTCTTTGAACTGTTTTTATCACTTGGATACAATAGTAAAACCATCTGTAGCAAAGTAAAACCCATGAATCCGCAGGAACCCTATGAAAAGTGTTTTGTGCTGTGTGATGAAATGTTTTTGTGTGTGTGTGTGAAATGATTTTTGTGTTTCGAATATTTTTTGTTTGTTTAGTTGAGTACTTAGTAAAATAAAATAAAAATTCTAAAACATTTAAAATGTTTGAAATGTTTATTGTTTGCGAATGCTGGGCACTTCATTCGCAAACATTGCAAAAATAACACGGTATACTTTTCAAGGAATACGATTAAATATTCACTTCAAGAAGAATTTTTAAGCATTAAAAGGATTTCTTTCAAACATCAAATTCAATTTCAAAGAGAATTTCATCTTGAAAACAATCTTAAAGAATAAAAATAAATAAATAATAAATAATAAAATTAAAAATAAACGTTACATAAACATCAAGCTCAATTTCAAAGAGAATTTTATTTTGAAAACAAAGTATCAAAAAAATAAATAAATAAACATTGCATTATTTGCTATGCAATTTTTCTTCTTTAATTCAAACACAGAGAGGAAATAAATATTCCAAAAAAATATATATATAATTGATAAATATTCCAAATAGCGCAATCTTTATAATGGTCTGTTCATTATATAAAAAGGTTTGTCAAAAATACCGCAGAGAATATTTCATATTTAAAACCCTTCAAAACCCATTTTTAATATCTAAAGATATCACATCATAAATTAAATTTGCCGTTTCCTTTTGTACTGGCTTTTATGCTTGAAGAGAAGCCTATTTCAATTCATAACTTCTGTCTGGAAAATTGTTTTGATTATATATGTAGGCCGGAAAAAAAAATAAAAAACTTCTTCCGTTCTGGCATGGTTTCCAAAACTAAGCTTCTGTTCTATAAAGTCCTCCCTTCAAAAGATAAAAAAAATTTTATGAGAAATATTGCTCTGACGGGTCATCCACTTCGGCTGCCAGCCAAACTACAGCGAGAGCAATTTTCAATTGAAGTCCCTTCCATCAAGAGCTCTTACTTTTCTTATATGGTTTTTAAAAGGCCTTTTATGAAGGGTCGTTACATTCGGCGTCTAAAATATAGAAGGGAGCTTTACATTTTTGAGTTACGCTTGGCTATGTGAGACATTAAAACTGATTCCGGCGATTTTTGAAATGTCTGAATTCATTGAACAAAAAGAACGTTTATGTTTGCGAAAAACGTATACAATGTTGCAGAAGGAATTTGGTTAGCATTCCTATATCAGAAAGAAACGTATACAAGTGGTATAAACAGTTCAACGAAGGCAGAGAATCCGACCCCCTCCACTTCAACCGACGAAGCTCACGCCCACAAAATTAAAGATTTAGTGCTTGCAAACCATCAAATTACGATTAGAGACCTTGCTGCTGATGTTGGAATGTCAAAATTCCATTTCAAAAGATGTTTTGGACTTCAAACGCTGAGGAGGATGTTATCCCGTTGTAATAAAATATTGATTTTTTTGAATTAGTTTTGCTAGAATCTGAAGAACAAGATTCAGATACTACCCAGGACGAGCGTATAACTTGAAGATTAAGCTACGGACGCGGAGTAACAATACCTCTGCAACACTCTACGATCCTGTTAGACCGGGTATCTAGGGCTTAAAGTAGATTCTAACCACTAGAAACATCCACGGCGCAACAGGGACTCGAACCCTGTGGTAATGAACGCCAGATCGCTAACCTTTGGAAAGAGTTCAACAGCCTGTGTTTCGGAAGAGACATTGAAAAGAAAACTAGTGAATTCCAGCCGATAAGGCTCGTCCTTTGTACAACAAAGCAAAAATTAAATAAAATTGGGGGATAATGTAACAGCCCATATCGTTTCTGCCATGTCAGGCGGCCGGCGTCAAAGAAGAGCGGATAAGGAAAACCTCATAGAGCGATGCGTTTCACATGCGAAGGACTCGTCCTAGAGTAATCTACTGAATTCCTCGCTCCAGATAAGCACAGGACATAAACTGGGTAGATAGGATTTGGGGGAGGGGAGGGAGCGTCGAGAACCTTTATCGCGCTACGTTTATTGACGCTATGAACAAACACGAAAAGCAAAGAAGAATAAATAAACACATACCGATCTGCTCTTTCCCGATAAAATAATCTCACCGTTAGTACAGGAAACAAACAAAATAAATAAATAAATGGAATGCGGTTTCGTTTTTTTTTCATCCACCGTTTTTTTTCTCTGGAGATGTTGGTGATGAAGGACAGTTTGGCAAGAAGAGCCATTCTCTCCGGAGGACCCTAAAAGCGGGATTGGGCTGAACGGGGTGTTTCGAATAACTGCGACAGTTGACGGGGGATGGGTGGTGTCGATGGACGATATTAAAGATGGGATTCGTGGAGTTGCGGTATTTAGGGGTGGATGTTGGCAACAGCCCGGAAAGTGTGATTGGGAAGGAAAGAGCGTTATCCGGGATTGAGTGCTTTCGGCTGGCCGAACGGTTATCACCAGGAAGGGTTTAAGGGTGCTACCCAACGGAATAGGGGTGGGTGCTCTGATCCCATTAGCGAGCAAGGATAACCGGATTGATGCTTTTACCTTAGAGTTCAGGAATAAAATGCAAGATTTAAGGAATTGCAACAGAAGTCACATTGTTAAAGGATATATATATATATTTTTAAATGAACCTTAATAATAGCATGTGGTGGTGATTGATATAGTTTAAACGGTAACGTAATAGGTGTTATGTTTATGTTTTATGTTAAGTGTTTCATTATTAAACATTTTTTTTTTTTTATGTTTAAATTTTTTTTGTTCCTTTTATTTTTTGTATTAACCAAAACCTACTTTATACTTTTTTTGCATTTTTTAAGTTTAGTTCTCTTTAACTGCTTGAAGTGGTAATTATTTATGTAATAATATACAGAGTATTTTAATTGTACTCTTCTTTTAATAGGATCAAACAAAACTTTGTGGGGTTTTTTAACAAATCTTTAGGCATCGGCCGGGAATCGAATCCGGGCGCCTGTGTGGCAGGCGAGCATTCTACGAGAGAAAATATTTGTTACATGAATGATTGCTGACTCGCTCAGAATGAATCGATCTTTCTGGGTGAAACTTCCAGCTGTGGTAAACGAACCATAAAGTGAATGTGGAGCAATTGAACAGTCGAGTCACGATCGACATTTAAATTGACTTTTTATGGTTTACAGCTTTCTTGGGGTTTTTCCCAACTACAACTCAAATACAAATGAATTCCATTTATTTTTTACGACCCATTTTGTCTTGAATCGACAAATAGACCCAACCAGTCGTTGAGGAAAGAACCTTTACAGTAGAAACATTATAAAGGAAAATCGGCAATTGAATCTACTATTTCTGGTATGAGATTTGAATGGGAGATTTTTTTTTTTCTTTAATTCAAATGCCACAGAAAAGCTAATGGAAGAATGGAAGAAATAATGTTACAATAGAAGGTAAATCCAAAAACAAACCTATCAATCCATAGGAACCCTATGGAAAGTAAAATTTTTGTGTTTCGAATATTTTTCAATTCCTTCTATTAGTTCACACTCTCCCTATATATATCTTGTTCAAATTTTCAATCCTTCTTAAAATACTTTTTATTCATCCACTCAAGTTCAAATACATTTTTTTGGACTTGGATGTGAATACAGTTTTTTCAAATATTCATTCATTCATTGCATTTAATTAATGAAATTTAAATTTTTAGATTTAAATTGCATGTATCTACCAATAGATCTACCAGATGTAAGAGGAAAATTTCAACTTTATTTGCAAGGATCTTTTCTGTAATATAGTGAAAAACAGTAGGAATTGACTTAAATATTTTTTAATATCACTTGTTTGTTCATATAGTTCAGTACTTAGTAAAATAAAAAGAATGTAAATCCTTTTCAAATGTTTGAAATAATTATTGTTGTGCACAGCATTCCCAACCATTTCAAAATAACACTATATATTTTTCAAGGAAGTACGATTAAATATTCGCTTCAACAAGAATTTTTAAGCATTAAAATGTATTTTCAAACATCATCAAAAAAAATAAATAATAAAAATAAACGTTACATTATCTGGTATGCAATTTTTCATCTTTAATTCAAATACAGCGGAAATAACTTTTATAAATATTCCAAACACCACAATTCTTAGTATAAGGGTCTGTCCATTATATAAAAAGGTTTGTCAAAATAAAGCAGCAGATAATATTTCATGTTTGAAACTATTCCGAAAGCCATTTTTAATATCTAAAAGATATCACATCATAAATTCAATTTGCCGTTTCCTTGCACTGGCTTTTATGCTTGGAGAGAACCTTTATTTCGATTCATAACTTCTGTCTGGAAAATTGTTTTAATCGTATATGTAGGAGAAAAAAAAAACCTCTTCCGTTTTGGCATGGTTTCCAAAAACTAAGGTTCTGTTCTATAAAGTCCTCCACTTGAAAAGACAAAGAAATTTTTATGAGAAACATTGCTCTAACGGGTCATCCATTTCGGCTGTCAGCCAGACTGCAGCGAGCAATTTTTCAATTGAAGGGAGATTCACATTTTTTGTTTTTTCCTTCCTTGTCAGTAGATTAGTGAATGGACAATCGAACATTTCTGAAGTTGCTGTTGTTACTTTATTTCAGGATGGTGCCATACTACTGTGTTCAAAAAGTAAAACCAATTTTTTTTTCAAAAACTCTTTATTTATTCTTCCAAATGTATTTCATCGCCTTCAAATTAATCTCTCTTCGGACACAATGCACCAACAATTCTCCCAATCCATCATGCATTCTAAAAGTCATTGGCAGGGGATGGCCTTCAGAGCAAGCGCCGATTCACGTTGAATCTCTTCCATCGACTCAAAATTGTGTCCCCGAAGTGGTCTTTTGAGTTTAGGGAATAGCCAGAAGTCGCACGGTGGGAATACGGTGGTTGTGGAACGATATTCATTCATTTTTTGCGAAAAAGTTACAAAGAATCATTGCAGTGTGATCTGGCGCATTCAGGGTTTTCGGTACCCACCGAGATTTGACTTGTTTGAGGCCCGAAATGGAATTGACCGATCCTTTTGAAATTCCAACATCAGCAGCAAGGTCTCTAATTGTAAAACTATGATTTGCAAGCACTAAATCTTTAATTTTTGGACGTGATCTTCATTGGTTGAGATGGAGGGTGGACCAGAGGGCTCTTTGTCTTCAACGCGTTCTCTGCCTTCTTTGAACTGTTTATACCACTTGTAAACATTTCTTTCCGATATAGGAATGCTCACCGAACGCTGTCTGCAACATTCTTTACGTTTCCGCAAACAAAATTGAATGCAAGTTCTTTGCTCAATGAATTTAGACATTTCAAAAATCGCCGGAATGAATCGTCTCACAAACCCAAGCGTAACTCAAACTCTAATGAATATTTTAACTTCAAATTTCACACATTTGTCAAGGACAGTGCCAGCAACCGAGCCGTATTACTCTTTGAACACAGTAGTAATTTTACAATAGAAGGTAAAACCATCTTTGTAGCAAAGTCAAACCTATGAATCCATAGTAAACCAATAAATTGTAAAAATTTTTGTGTTTCGAATATTTTTTATATAGTCGAGTATTTAGTGAAATAAAAAAAACTCTAAATCATTTTAAAATGTTTGAAATGTTTATTGTTTGCAAATGAAGTGCCCAGCATTTGTAATATTTCAGAATAAAACTATTTTTTTTTTCAAGGAAACACGATTATATTTTCACTCCAACAAGGATTTTTAAGAATTAAAATGATTCTTTTCGTACGTCAAACCCAATTTCAAAGAGAATTTTATCTTGAAAAACAATCTTAAAGAATCAAAAAATAAATAAACATAAAATAAAAATAAACGTTACTTTATCTTCTAGGCAATTTTTTTTCTTTAATTCAAACACAGCGGAAGTAAATTTTATAAATATTCCAAATACCACGATCTTCATAATGGTCTGTTCATTATATAAAAAGGTTGGTCAAAATACGGCAGAGAATATTTCATGTTTAAAACTATTCCGATTGTTAATATTTAAAGATATCACATCATAAATTCAATTTGGCATTTCCTTTTGCGCTGGTTTTTATGCTTGGAGAGAACCCTGTTTCAATTCATAACTTCTGCCAGGAAAATTGTTTTGTTCGTATATGTAGGCCGGAAAAAAATAGAAAAAGCGTCTTCCGTTCTGGCACGGTTTCCAAAAACTAAGGTTCTGTTCTATAAAGTCCTCCACTTGAAAAGATAAAGAAATTTTTATGAGAAACACTGATCTAATGGGTCATCCATTTCAGCTGCCGGCCAGACTACGGCGAGCAATTTTTCAATTGAAATTCCTTCCATCAAGAGCTCTTACATTTATGATGTTTTAAAAGGCCTTTTATGAAGGGTCGTTACATTCGGCGTCTAAAATATAGAAGAAGGCTTTACATTTATTTTTTTCCTTCCTTGTCAGCTGATAAGTGAATGGAAAAAAAGTAATAAAAAAAAAAGTTTTTTAAGTCAATTCCTACCTAGGACAACAAAAAAAAATTTATATTACTTACTTTTTATTAAATAATTACAATTAATATAAATATGTATATATATATATATATATATATATATATATATATATATATATATATATATATATATGGCAGAATCCCACTATTAAGTGGCAAATTAGTAAGCAAATTTCCTTGCAATTTCCCATTTTCCTTTCTATGTAGGATACTGGATTATTATATTTCATTGTTTCTATCTATTTTTTTTTTTTTCGTTTCTAATTTATGAAGCTGAAGGTGGCCTCTAATTTCTCTTGTAAAGCTTCATTATTGCAAGGAACCTTTCCAGTGAGTTTCGAGCAGTCCAGTTCTGCAATGAATAGTCCATCTAATGACTCAAGGCGACATATGCTGCTAAGAGTTTTCGTCTTATATATATTACTACATAATCTACAGTGCTACCTTGCATCTTATGTACTGTTGATGCCCCCATGATAGTATTAATGGCAGCATTCTTCGTTCCGCAGTACCGTAGCTGCTTTTGGCGGGGAATTACACTGATATTGGCTCGATTCTGTGAACACCATTATTGCATTAATTAAATTTAATGAATGAATTAATATTTGAAAAACCGTATTAACATCGAATGTCATCCACTATAAGTTTCAAAAAATGTAATTGAACTTGAGTGGATGAATAAAAAGTATTTTATGAACGATTGAAAATTTGAACAAGATATATAAATATATAGAGGGAGAGCGTGAACTAATAGTAATAATTGAAAAAATGATAGAATCACATCGAAAATTTCTAAAGTTGCTATTCTTTCTTTATGTCAGAAGACTGTCATAAATGTCCGCTTGGAGATCAAATTATTGGATAACAATTGTCTTGTTTACTGTCATACTTTCCTTGGTCGTTCGTTTATGGGAATACGAAAATTCCCCCAGAAAAAGTTGTTTTCTGAGCTGCCTCTGTTGAGGATGATGGCTTTTGTAACTACTACTGTGTCCAAAAATTAAGACCAAGTTTCAATTTAAAATTCCCAGGGATTATGGAATTACAATTTTTTTATCTTCTTTTTTAGGTTCTGGCACTGTCCCTGACATCTGTGTGAAATTTGCATCAAAATATAGATTTGTGCGTGAGTTACGCTCGGCTTTGTGAGACGCGAAAACTGATTCCTTCGATTTTTGAAATGTCTCAATTCATTGGGCAAAGAATTTGCATTCAATATTGCTTGCGGAAATGTATACAATGTTGCAGAAGGCATTCGGTGAGCATTCCTGTATCGGAAGGAAATCTTTACAAGTGGTATAAACAGTCCAAAGAAGGCAGAGATCGCGTGGAAGACGAAGAGCCCCTCTGGTCGACCCTCAAAATTAACCTACGAAGCTCACATCCAAAAATTAAAGACCGTATAGGTGTACATTCAAACCGTCGATTTACAATTAGAGACACTGCTGCTGATGTTGGAATTTAAAAATTAACGGTCCATTCCATTTTGGGCTTCAAACGCGTCAAATCTCGATGAGTACCGGAAACAATGAATGCGCCAGCTCACATTGCATTGTTTTTTCGTGACTTTTTCGGCAAAATGAAATCCTAATCGTTCTACAACCGCCGTATTTACACCGTGTTTTCCCTAAACACAAAAGACCACCCGTTTGGACACCGTTTTGAGTCTATTGAAGAGATTCAACGACACGCGAATTGAAAGCCATACCTGCCGGTGACTTTTTAGCAGACTTACTAGTCTTTAGCAGAGTATTGGGGAAAAATTGGCATAAGTGCATTTTGTTCGGAGGAGATTACCTTGAAGGCGATGAAATAAATATGGAAGAATAAATAAAGAGTTTTTGAAAAAAATAATTGGTCTTACTTTTGTAGACACTGTAGTACATATGAAGCAGAAAAGAATTATATTTGTGTTCGGAAAGAACGCAGCAGCATGTGTTTCGGAAGAGACATTGAGAAGAAAATTATTGGAATTCCACACTGTTCAGGGCTCGTTCTTTGCACAACAAAGCAAAAATAAATGAAAAGGGGGATAATGTAACAGCCCATATCGTTTCTGCGATATCAGGCGACCGGCGTGAAAGAAGAGCGGATAAGGGGAAACCTCATAAAGCGATGCGTTTCACATGCGAAGGACTCGTCCTAGAGTAATCTACTGAATTCCTCGCTCCAGGATAAGCACAGGACATAAACTGGGTAAAGAGGATTTTGAGGGTGAGGGGGGGTAGCGTCGAGAACCTTTATGGCGTTACATTTATTTACGCCATAAACAAACACGAAAAGAAAAGAAAAATAAATAAACATATACCAATCTGGTCTTTCCCTATAAAATAATCTCACCGTTAGTACAGGAAATAAACAAAAAAAGGAAATAAATAAACGGAATGCTGTTTCGGTTTTTGTTCTTCCTCCACCTTTTTGTCCCCTGGAGATGTTGGTGATGAACGACAGTTTGCAAAGAAGAGCCATTCTCCCCGGAGGGCCATAAAAAAGCGGTATTTGGCGGAACGGGTGTTTCTGAATAACTGTAGGAGTCGACGGGGAGGGGGGAGTCGATGGACGACATTAAAGAACGGATTCTTAGATCTGCGGTATTTAGGGTGGATGTTGGCAACAGCCCGGAAAGTGTGACTGGGAAGGAAAGAGCGTTTCCGGGATTGAGTGTTATCGGTTGGCCGAGAAAGGTTATCACCAGGGAGGAAATTAGTGGTAGCAGATTATAGAGGAAATTATCGAAAAAGATAATCAAATTAGTGATTATATAATTAAATATATATGGAATCAGATTATATAAATGATAGCAGATTACTGATGAAATCCTCAACATTTCTAAAGATCGTGAATTCATTTTGTAAACTACTATTTAAATGTCATATTCGCCATAATTTTTCATCAATTTAATAATGCAAAATTATCAAGACCTTAATATTTGTCAACTGATTTTATACACCTGCAATAAAGTTATTCCTAAATACCGTTACAGATATTTATAAAAAATCAATTATTGACATGCTATATTTGCGAAAACTACTATTTAAATCTGATATTCGCGGACCATGATGGGACAGACTCTAGCGCTTTGGCGCTCTGTACCACAGGTTTTGGTTTCGAGTCCGGCGGTGCCATGGGTGTTTGTAATGGAATCCTCTGAATCCACTTTAAACCGTAGGTCCCGGTCTAACAAGACCGAAGAACGTTGCGGAGGTATTGCTACTCCGCTTCCGTAGCTTATCTTCAAGCTACACGTACCTCTTGGGTAGTGATCAATAAGTAAAGTCGGTGCAGAGCTTGCTCTAAGGCATCAAAGACATCTGTCTAAGTGTTTGCCAACAGCATTAGAAAAAAATCGCCATAGCCACAGCCAAATATTCGCCATAGTTTTTTCATCAATATAATAATGTAAAATAATTATGGAGACTTAAATATTATCAACGACATTAAAGATCAGAATCTGCGGTATTTAGAGGTGGATGTTGGCAACAGCCCGGAAAGTGTGATTGGGAAGAAAAGAGCGTTTCAGGGATTGAGTGTTTTTGGCCGAACGGTTATCACCAGGAAGGGTTTAAGGGTGCTTCCCAACGGTGTTGGGGTGGGTGCTGTGCTCCCATTAGCGAGCAAGGATAACCAGATGGATACTTTTACCTTCCAATTGCTGCAGATGAAAGTCTTGCCGGTGATCCCCGACCCTTTCCTGTAAACTGAGATTGAAGAGTTTCTTCCTGTTGGCACTGGTGATTAACTAATCTTTGAGCTTTATAAATCTTTTTCGATGCTTTTCAATAGAGGAATAAATAGCAAGATTTAATGAATTGCAAAAAAAGAAATTACTTTGGTATGAGATATGTTTTTTTTTTTTAAATGAACCGTAACTATAGCATGTGGGGGTAATTGATTTTTTATAAGTATCTATAAGTGTATTTAAGAATAGCTTTGTCTCTGTTGTATAAAGTCATTTGACAAATATTTAGATCTTGATAACTAATTTGCACTCTTAAGTTGATGTAGAAATTATGGTGAATATGATTTAAATAGCAATTTTCAAAGTGAATGTTCGATCTTTAGAAATTTTGATGGTTTCATCCATAATTTATACCATTATATATTTTATACCATTTATATAATTTGATACCACATATATTTGATGATATCAATAATCTGATGATTATTTTTAAAGATTTAATCAACAATCCGCTACCATTTTTATAATCTGATTCTATCTAGAATTACTATTTGAAATCTTTCGGGTATGGCCAGAGCTGTCTTCAAATGAAGTCCTTGGACAACTATTCATGTCGGGGAAAGTATGCTCATAACAAACAAATCAGGTGGATGAATTTAACAAATCTTAATTTTTTTTAATCAAAAAATGTTTTTATGTTCTTTTACAATTATCCCCTTTATTTTTAAATTTTGCAGAAAAAGAAATTAAGCTTTTTTTTTTAATTAGAATGACTGTATTTTGGAATACAATGTGGTTTCCTGTCGAAACGGAATCTCTTAAACAAATTAATTCAACCTTTTAACAACGTTTTTGCGATTTCTCATTAAAACAGTCTGCTTTAGAAATTAAACGAAATATTGACTGTTGTCAATACGATAAATAGCCATAAAATATTTTTAATAATTCCATGACAATACATGGGTTCACGGATTTGAAAGGTGTTGATGTCGACCCAGTAGCTAAGAAAAAAACAGTACCTTTAAAACAGAAAATAACTGCGTTTGTGTTCGGAAAGAGTCCAACAGACTGCGTTTCGGAGGGAACATTAAGAAGAAAACTATTGGAATTCCCGCCTTTCAGGGCTCGTCCTTTGTACAACAAAGCAAAAATAAATAAAAAGGGGGAGATAATGTAACAGCCAATAGCGTTTCTGTCATGTCAGGCGACCGGCTGTAAAAAAAAAAAAGTGGATAAGGGAAACCCCATAGAGCGATGCGCTTCACACGCGAGAAGCCTGTCCTGCTTTTTTATAAATACCTATAAGTGTATTTAGGAATAACTTTGTCACGTTGGTATAAAATAATTTGACATATATTTAGGACTTGATAACTAATTTGCATTATTAAATTGATGAAAAACTAGGGAGAATATCAGATTTAAATAGCGGTTTTCAATTATAAAATCAATTTATAAAACTTTACAAATTTATTAAAATAACTACAGAATTTTTCGTTTTTCTAATTAAACTATTAAAGGAATGGGGCCAGAGTGGCAGAGTGGCTAGCGCTCTAACGCTCGTCCCGGTGGTGCCATGGATGTTTGTAGTGGTTCGAATTCACTTTAAAACCGTAGGTCCCGGTCTAACAAAACCGCAGAGCGTTGCGGGGTGTTGTTATTCCGCGTAAGTAGATTTTCTTCAAGCTACGCGCACCTCCTGGGTAGTGCAAGTGAGTAACGTTGGTGCACCACTTGTCTAAGTGTTTACCAGCTGCATTAGAACAAAAAAAAATTTAGCAATAACTTTCTCTCATAAAAGCGTTTGTATAATTTATCATAATAATAAAATAATTTGATATAATAAAAAAAATCATTAAACAAACATTTAATTCTTGATAATTATTTTTACATTATTACGTTGATGAAGAAACTATGACGAATTTCAGGATTAAATAATAGTTTTAAAATTTAAAGCTCGATCTTTAGAAGGTTTGATGATTTAATTGATAATCTGTTACCATTTATATAATCTGATTCCATCTATATTCGATGATTTCATCAATAATCTGATGATCGTATGTGAGGATTTCATCAATAGTTCGCTACCATTTATAATCTGATTCCATCTGTATTAGATGATTTAAACCTTAATGTGATGATTTTTTTGATGATCTCATCAGTGCTGAGACACCTTGTAGAAAACGCTTAAAAATAATTAAAAAAGAGAATTTAACTTTTTTTTTTACCAATTTAATCACATTAAAAACATTTTCTGAGCTCTACTAAGATTAATGATAGAATATATTGAAATGTGGTGGAGACTTTCTATGCAATCAGTGTTTTCGGAAGAGAATAAATGGGCCGTATCTCTTGGTCATCCATCAACAACTTATCTGATAACTTACCTTATCCTATGCTGGGATAACTTAAGACTTAAAGTCATTTGTGTTGCAAAAGACAACCCGACAGTTGGAGTTTCTTCAGATTTACTAATTTAAATCTTTCGGTATGGCCAGAACTGTCTTCAAACGAAATCCTTGGACAACTGTTCATATCGGGGAAAGTTTGGTCATAACAAACAAATCAAGTGGTTGCATTTAACAATTCGTAATTTTTTAATCAAAACTAATTTTTATATTCTTTGACAATTATCCCATTTATTTTTAAATTTTGCAGAGAAAAGGGTGTAATTTTTTTTTACTTAGAACGTCCATATTTTGGAATAGCAATTTGGTTTCCTTTCGGAATAGAATCTCTTAAAAAAAAAATATTTCACCTTTTCTACAACATTTTGTGCTTTTTCATTAGAACAGTCTGCTTTAAAAATTAAACGAAATATTCACTGGTGCACTGGTGTTCAACTAATCTTTGGGCTTTCAGAATCTCATTCGATGCTTTTCAATTGACAATAAAACAATGCAAGATTTAAGGAAGTAGAGAAGAACTCACGTTGTTAAGTGATAGGTTTTTTTTTTTTAAATGAACACTAACTATAGCATGTGGGGGATAATTGATTTGTTATAAGTATCTAAAAGTGTATTTAAGAATTACTTTGTCACAGTTGTATAAAATCATTTGTCAAATATTTAAGTCTTGGTAACTAATTTTCATTGTTAAATTGATAAAAAAAACTATGAACGAATATGATTTAAATAGTACTTTTCAAAATGAAAGTTCAATCTTTAGAAGGTTTGATGATTTCATCAATAATCTGCTACCATCTTTACAATCTGATTCAATATTTGAAGTTTTAATCAATAATGCGATGATCTCTTTCGATGGCCAGCTATCTGCCCACTGGTTTGGAGTTGATTTTCGGCGACGACAAAGATGTTTGTAGTGATTTGGAAACCCCTTTAAACCGTAGGTCCCAATTTAACAGGATCGTACAGTGTTACAGGGATATTGTTATTCCGCGTTCGTAGCTTATCTTCAAGCTACACGCACCTTCTGGATAGAGCTAATTGAAATCTACTATGTCGGTGCAGTGCTATGTCTAAATGTCTAAAATGTCGGTGCAATGTTTGCCATAAGGCATAGAAGACAACTGTATAAGTGTTTGCCAGTTGCATTGGAAAAAATAAAATAATACAGAAATGAACTTTTAGAACCTTTAGCGCTACATTTATTGACACAATAAACAAACACAAAAATAAAGAGAAATAAATAAACACATACCGATCTGCTCTTTCCCGATAAAATAATCTCACCGTTAGTACAGGAAATAAACAAACAAAAAAGGAAATAAATGGAATCCTGTTTCGGTTTTTTTTTTTTTTTTCATCCACCTTTTTTTTCCCCTGGAGAGATGTTGGTGATGAATGACAGTTTGCAAAGAAGAGCCATTCTCCCCGGAGGACCCTAAGAAGCGGCAGAACGGGGTGTTTCGAATAACTGCATAACTGCAGGAGTCAACGGGGGGGATGGCTGCTGTCGATGGACGACATTAAAGATCGGAATCTGCGGTATTTAGAGGTGGATGTTGGCAACAGTCCGGAAAGTGTGATTGGGAAGGAAAGAGCGTTTCAGGGATTGAGTGTTTTTGGCCGAACGGTTATCACCAGGAAGGGTTTAAGGGTGCTTCCCCAACGGTGTAGGGGTGGGTGCTGTGCTCCCATTAGCGAGCAAGAATAACCAGATGGAGGCTTTTACCTTTCATTTGCTGCAGCTGAAAGTCTTGCCAGTGATCACCGCCCTTTCCTGCAAACTGAGATTGAATAACTTCCTTTTTATTTGCACTGGTGTTTAACTAATCTTCGGGCTTTAAAAATCTTCTTCGATGCTTTTCAATGGAGGAATAAAATGCAAGATTTTACGAATTGGAGAAGAATTCACATTGTTAAGGGATAAGCTTTACTAAATGAACCGTAACTATAGCATGTGGGGTAATTGATTTTTTATAAATATCTATAAGTGTATTTAGGAATAACTTTTTCGCATAAAAACATTTGTATAATTATCATATTAATAAAATCATTATGAAGTCAATAAAAAAACCATTTGATATAAATAAAATAATAAAAAATAAAAATAAAAATCCTTAAACAAATATTTAAGTCTTGATAATCATTTTACAATATTAAGTTGATGAAGAAACAATAATCCGATTTAATAAATAATCCGATGATCCATTTTGATCATTTCATCAATAATCTGTTTTTTTTTATTGATTTCCTCAATAAACTGCTACAATTTTTATAATCTAATTCCATGTACCTTTGAAAATTTAATCCATAATGTGATGATTTTTTTTTGATGATTTCATGAATAATCTGCTACCATTTATATAATCTATTCCATATGTAATTGAAAATTTCATCAATAATCTGTTGCTCTTTTTCGATGATTTCATCAATAATCTGCTACCATTTTTCAACTTCATTACTCAACAATCTGATTCCATCTATCTTTAAGGATTTGATCAATAATCTGATGATATTTTTTGATGATTAAAAATGATTGATGATTTTGACGCTTAAAAATAATTTAAAAAAACAAAATTTAACTAATTTTTTTACCATTTTAGTCAAATTAAAAACATTTTTGAGCCCTACTAAGATTAATGATAGAATATATTGAAATTTTCTGATGATTTTCTATGCAATCGGTGATTTCGGAAGTGAATAACTGGATCTTATCTTTTGGGCATCCATCAACAACTTATCTGATAGCTTAACTTATCCTAAGCTTAACTTAAGACTTAAAGTCATTTGTGCTGCAAAAAACCAACAAAACAGTTGGTGTTTCTTAATATTAACTATTTTGAATCTTTCGGTATGGACAGAACTGTCTTCAAACGAAGTCCTTGGACAACTTTTCATATCGGGGAAAAGTTTGCTCATAACAAACAAATCAAGTGGTTGCATTGAACAATTCTTAATTTTTTTAATCCAAAATAATTTTTATATTCTTTTACAATTATCCCGTTTATTTTTAAACTTTGCAGAAAAAGGAAAGTCAGTTTTTTTTTTTTTTTTTTTTTACTTTAAACGCCCGTATTTTTGAATAGCAATTCAGTTACCTTTCGGAATGGAATCTCTTTAAAAAATTATTTCAACGTTTCAACAAGGTTTTGTGCTTTTTCGTTAAAACAGTCTGGTTAAAACATTAAAGGAAATATTGAATGTTGTCAATATGATAAATAGCTATAAATAATTTTTAATAATTCCAAGAGAACACATGGGTTCACGGATGATGTCGACCCAGTTGCTAAGAAACAACATTACCTATAAAACCAAAGAGAACTGCATTTGTGTTCGGAAACAAGCAGCATGTCTTTCGGAAGAGACATTCAGAATAAAACTATTGGAGTTCCATCCCATTCAGGGATCATAAATAAAAATGGGGGATAATGTAACAACTCATATAGTTTCTGCGACGTCAGGTTACTGGCGTAAAAATAAAGCGGATAAGGAAACCTCATAAAGCGATGCGCTTCACATGCGAAGAGCTTGTTCCTCACTCCAGATAAGAACAAGAATAAACTATTTAAATAGGACTTTGGGGTGATGGGGTTAGCGCCGAGAACCTCTATCGCGTTACATTTATTGTCGCCATAAACAAACACGAAAAGCAAAGAAGAATAAATAAGCACATACCGATCTGCTCTTTCCCAAAAGATAATCTCACCGTTAGTACAGGAAATAGACACACACAAAAAAAAAAAAAAAGAAAAAGAAATAAATGGAATGCTGTTTCGGTTTTTTTTTTCATCCACCTTTTTATTCCCCTGAGATGTTGGGGATGCACGACAGTTCGCAAAGAAGAGCCATTCTCCCGGAGGGCCATAAAAAGCGGGATTTGGCGGAATGTGGTGTTTCGAATAACTGCAGGAGTCGGGGGGGGCTGATTGGTGCTATCGATGGACGACATTAAAGATTGGAGTCGTGGAGCTGCGGTATTTAGGGGTGGATGTTGGCAACAGCCTGGAATGTGTGATTGGGAAGTAAAGAGCGTTTTCCGGGAATGAGTGTTTTCGGCTGGTCGAACGGTTATCGCCAGGAAGGGTTTAAAGGTGCTGCCCAACGGTGTAGGGGTGGGTGCTGTGCTCCCATTAGCGAGCGAGAATGACCAGATGGATACTTTGACCTTCCATTTACTGCCGAAAGTCCCGTCAGTGATCGCCGACCCTTTCCTGCAAACTGAGATTTAACAGCTTCCTCTTGTTTGCAATGTCTAATCTTTTGGGCTTCAAAAATCTTCTTCGTTGCTTTTAAATTGAAGAATAAAAAGGAAGATTTAAGGAATTGAGAAGAACTCATGCTGTTAAACGATATGCTTTTTTTTTTTTTTTTTTTTTAAATGAACCATAACTTTAACATGAGGTGCTAATTGATTTTTTATAAAGATCTGTAAGTGTATTTAGGAATAACTCAGCCATAGTTGTATAAAATCATTTGACAAACATTTAGATCTTGATAGCTAATTTACATTATTAAATTAATGAAAAACTATGACGAATATCAGATTTAAATGTAGTTTTCAAAATGAATGGGGGATCTTTAGAAATTTTGATAATTTCATCACTAATCTGCTACCATTTATGTAATTTGATTCCATCTATATTTGAGGATTTCATCAATTATCCGATTATCTTTTTTCGATGACTTCCTCAATAACCTGCTACCGCTTTTATATTCTGATTCCATTTATATTTGAGGATTTCATCAGTGCTGAAACATCTTATAGATAACACTTTAAAATAATTTAAAAAACAAAATTTAACTTTTTTTTTTTTACCAATTTAATCACATTAAAAACATTTTCTGAGCCCTACTAAGATTAATAATAGAATATATTAAAATTTTCTGGGGATTTCCTATGCAATCAGCGTTTTCGGAAGTGAATAACTGGGTCTTATCTTTCGGTCATCCATCAACAACTTATCTGATAACTTACCTTATCCTATGCTGGTATAACATGAAACTTAAAGTAATTTGTGTTGCAAAAAAAACCCAACAGTTGGAGTTTAGTTAGTTGGAATCGGAGTTTTTATTTTAAATCTTTTCGGTGTGGCCAGAACTGTCTTCAAATGAAGTTCTTGGAAAACTATTCATATCGGGGAAAGTTTGCTCATAACAAACAAATCCAGTGGTTGCATTTAACAATTCTTAATTTTTTTAATAAAAAATAATTGTTATATTTTTTAATAATTATCCCATTTATTTTTAAATTTTGCAGAGAAAAGGGAATTTTTAATTCCTTCTATTAGCTCACGCTCTCCCTATATATATCTTGTTCACATTTTCAATCACTAATAAAATACTTTTTATTCATCCACTCACGTGCAAATACATTTTTTTTTAACTTGTAGTGGATGACACTGGATGTTAATGCAGTTTTTTCAAACATTGACTCATTCATTAAATTTAATTCATTAATTTAATTTTTTTTTTAGTTTTAAGTAGCATAGATCTACCAATATAGGGCGCCAAATAAACCTTAATAACTGAATGAAAATTATTTATAAAGGACTTTCTGCAGTGTAGTGAAAAAAAAAGTAGGAATTGACATTAAAATTTTTTTTTTTTGTTATATTACTTTTTTTTTATTGAGAACGTCCGCATTTTGGAATATCAATTTGGTTTAATTTTAGAGTGGGATCTTTTAAAAATTATTTCAACGTTCCACAACGTTTTGCGCTTTTTCATTAAAAATATCTGCTTTAAAAATTAAACGAAATATTGACTGTTGTCAATACGATAAATAGCCATAAATAACTTTTAATAATTCCAGGAGAAAACATGGGTTCACAGATTTAATAGGTGTTGATGTCGACCCAGTAGCTAAGGAACAACATTACATATAAAACAGAAAATAACTGCATTTGTGTTCAGAAAGAATAGAGCAGCATGTGTTCCGGAAGAGGCATTGAGAAGAAAACTATTGGAATTCCAGCAGTGTTCAGGGCTCTTCCTTTGTACAAACAAAGCAAACAATAAATAAAAAGCGGGGATAATGTAACAACCCATATCGTTTTTTGCGATGCCAGGCGACTAGCTTACTATAAAAGAAAAACGGATAAGAAAAACCCCATAAAGCGACGCGCTTCACATGCGAAAAGCTTGTCCTACAGTAATATACCGAATTCCTCGCTCCAGATAAGCGCAGGACATAAACTGGGTAGATAGGATTTTGGGGGTGATCGTCGTGAACGTGGATGTTGGCAACAGCCTGGAAAGTGCGATTGGGAAGGAAAGAGCGTTTTCCGGGATTTAGTGTTTCCGGTTGGCCTAACGGTTATCACCAGGAAGGGTTTAATGGTGCTATAGGGGTGTCTGCTGTGCTCCCATCAGCGAGCAAGAATAAACCAGAGGGATATTTTACCTTAGATTTGCAGCTGAAAGTCCTGCCAGTGATCCCCGACTCTTTCCTGCAAACTGAGGTTGAACAGCTTTCTTTAGTTTTCACTGCTGTTTAACTAATCTTTGGGCTTTAAAAATCTTCTTCGATGCTTTTAAATTCAGAAATAAAATGCAAGATTTAAGGAATTCGGTGAGAATTCACATTGTTAAGGGATATGTTTTTTTTTAAATGAACCGTAACTTTTATTTGGATTATATATATTTGGATCTTGAAAACTAATCTGATTTATTAATTTTATCATAATACTATCGCGAATATCAGATTTAAATAGTAGTTTTCAAAACGAATACCTGATCTTTAGAAATTTTCATTAGTTCATCAATAATCTGCTACCATAACAAAATTTAATCTGATGCCATCTATATTTGATGACTTCATGAATAATCCGATTATCTTTTTTGATGATTCCCTCAATAATCTGATGACTTTTTTGTTGATTCCACAATAATCTGCTACCAAATTTATAATCTGATTCCATCTATCTCTGAAAATTTAATCCATAAACTGACAATCTAACTTTAAGGATTTAATCAATAATTTGATGATCTTTTTCGATGATTTCATCAATAATCTGCTACCGTTTTTATAATCTGATTCCATCTATCTTTGAAGATTTAATCAAGAGCCCGATAATCGTCTGTAATAATTTCATCTATATTCTACTACCATTTACATAATTTAATTCCAACTATATTTGAGGATTTAATCAATAATGTGATGATCTTTTTTGTTGATTTCCTCAATAATCTGCTACAATTTTTAAATCTGATTCCATCTCTTTTGATGATTTCATCAATAATCTGATGATCGTATGTGATGATTTAATCAATAGTTCCGCTACCATTTATATAATATTGCATGTATATTTGATGATTTAATCCGAAATGTGATGGTCTTCTTTTGATGATTTCATCAGTGCTGAGACACCTTATAGTTAACGCTTAAAAATAATTTAACTTTTAATAATTTAATAATAATTCAAATTTAACTTTTTTTACCAATTTAATCACCAATTAATCAAACCAATTTATCCAATTTGAATAACCAATTTAATCTTCTGAGCCCTACTAAAGTTAGTGATGGAATAAATTGAAATTTTCTCGTGGTTTCTGGAAGTGAGTAATTGGGTCTTATCTTTTGATCATCCATCAAAAAATATGATAACTTACCTTATCCTATGCTGAGATAACTTAACACAGTCATTTGTGTTGCAAAAGATATCCCATCAGTTGGAATTTCTTAGGAGTTACTATTTTAAATCTTTCGGTCGGACTGTATCAGAACCGTCTTCACTTGAAGTCATTGGACAACTTTTCATGTCGGAGAAAGTATGCTCATAACAAACAAATGAAGTGGCTACAATTAACAATCTTTAATTTTTTTAATCAAAAATAATTTTTATAATCTTTTACAATTATCCCATTTACTTTTAAATTTTTGCAGAAAAAGCAAAGTCAGTTTTTTTACTTAGAAAGTCCATATTTTCGAATAGCATTGTGGTTTCATGTCGGGACGGAACCTTTTAAACAACTTATTTCAACGTTTTGTGCTTTTTCATTAAAACAGTCTGCTTTAAAAATGAAACGAAATATTGACTGTTGTCAATACGATAAATAGCCATGAATAATTTTTATTAATTCCATGAGAACACATGGGTTGACCGATTTGATAGGTGTTAATGTCGAGGTGTTAATGTCCAGTAGCTAAGAAACAACACCGCATATAAAACAGAAAAGAACTGCATTTGTGTTCGGAAAGAATACAACCGTCTGTGTTTCGGAAGTGACATTGAGAAGAAAACTATCGGAATTCAGCCATGTTCAGGGCTCGTCCTTTGTACAACAAAGCAACAAATAAATAAAAAGGTTGGATAATGTAACAACAAAAATCGTTTCTGCGATGCCAGGCGACCGGCGTCAAAGAAGAGTGGATGAGGGAAACCTCATAAAGCGCCGAGCTTCACATGCGAGAGGCTTGTCCAATGGTAATACACTGAATTCCTCGCTTCAGATAGGCACAGGACTTAAACTGGGTAAAGAGGATTTTGGGGGTGAGGGGGGTAGCGTCGAGAACCTTTATCGCGTTACATCTATTGACGCTATAAACAAACACGAAAAGTAAACAAAAATAAATAAACACATACCGACCTGCTCTTTCCTGATAAAATAATCTCACCTTTAGTACAGGAAAGAAACAAACAATAAAGGAAATAAATGGAATCCTGTTTCGGTTTTTTCATCCACTTTTTACCCTCTGGAGATGTTGGTGGTGAAGACAGTTTGCAAAGAAGAGCCATTCTCCCCTGAGGAACATAAGAAGCGAAGCGGCATTTGGCGGAACGGGGTATTTCGAATAACTGCAGGAGTCGACGGGGGAGTGCTGTCGATGGACGACATTAAAGATCGGATTCGTGGAGCTGCGGTATTTAGGGGTGGATGTTGGCAACAGCATGGAAAGTGTGATTGGGAAGGAAAGAGAGTTTCCGGGATTTCGGCTGGCAGAACGGGTATCACCAGGAAGGGTTTAAGGGTGCTTCCCCAAAGGTGTAGGGGTGGGTGCTGTGCTCCCATTAGCGGGCAAGGATAAACAGATGGATACTTTTGCCTTCCATATGCTGCAGCTGAATGTCTTGCCAGTGATCCCCGACCCTTTCCTGCAAACTGAGATTGAACAGCTTCCTCTTGTTTTCACTGGTGTTCGACTAATTTTTAGTTTTTAAAAATCTTCTTCGATGCTTTTTAGTTGAGGAATAAAATGCAAGATTTAAGGAATTGAAACAGAACTCGCAATGTTAAGGGGTATGTTTTTATTAAATGAACCGCAACTATAGCATGGGGGGGGTAATTGATTTTTTATAAATAGATATAAATGTATTTAGTAATGACTTTCTCGTAAGTGTATAAAATCTCTTGACAAATATTTAAGTCTTGATAAATAATTTGCATTATTAAATTAGTGAAAATACTATGGCGAATATCAGGTTTAAATAGTAGTTTTCAAAATGAGTGCTAGATCTTAAGAAATTTTGTTAATTTCATCTATAATCTGATGATTTTTTTCATGATTTCATCAATAATCTGATGACTTTATTGATGATTTCATGAATAGTCTGATGATCTTTTGTGTTTATTTCCTCTATAATCTGGTGATCTTTATTGATGATTTCATCAATAATCTGATGATCTTTTTTGATGATTTCATCATTAATCCTACCAATTTTATAACTCATATCAATTTGATTATTTCCTTGAATTGAAATTTTACTAATACCATTTTGATGCGTTAAACTTCAAGAATATCCAGGACTTATAGATATTTAAATATTTTTAACAAACTATTTTTTTGTACAAAGTAAGCTAATTAAGAACTAAAAGAAACCTAATGTTATGTAGTAAACGTTCTAAAATACAAAAAAAAAGTCAGTCGATGCGGATACAGACACAATCAATTTTAAATGTGTTTGGAAAGTTGATTCCTGAAAGATTATAATAAAGTTAAGCGAAACAGCTGGCAGTTGTGCGATTCTTTTTATCTCAGTGCATGAACCGATAACATCAGGTGCAGTTTTTCTCGTGCTTTGATATTTAATCTCTGGGAAATTATTTATTTACTCAATAATATAACCATAAGTCAGCCCCGCAACTTTTCATCGTAGATTACTCTCAGCTGTCGGAAAAATATTTCAGAGATATGAACTCTTTTTATTCGAACCATTTAGTTTATTTGATTATTTCTCTGTTGACACTTTTTCACTCGATTCCTTCTATTAGCTGATTTATATATCTTTATATATCCTATATATATTTAAATATCTTGTTCAAATTTTCAATCGTTCATAAATCACTTTTTATTCATCCACTCAAGCTGAAACACATTTTTTTTTTTATTTTGTAGTGGAGGACACTGGATGTGAATGCAGTTTTTTCAAATATTAATTCATTCATTAAATTTAATTCATTCATTTTATATGTGAGAAAAATTTTGTCTCTTATATAAGATATTTAGCAGGATAGGAATAAGTACCGTCAGTGGCGAAGCGTGTAGATCGCTGGAAAAAATTTCGTTTTCAGATTATTTTTTCATTCTGAATGTGTATGTGAGAGAGAGAGAGAAAGTATGTGAGAGAGAGAAAGTGTGTATGTGAGAGAGAGAGAATTGTTTAAAAATGAATGAATCTTAAAAAAATGAATGAAAATTATTTATAAATAACTTTCTGCAATATAGTGAAAAAAAGTAAGAATTGACTTTCAATTTTTTTTTTTTTTTTATATTGAAAGGAGCTCACAATAGCCGTATGATTAAATTCATAAGCCAGAAAATACTTAAATTAAATATAAATCTCCAGAAGGAAGATACGGTCTTCCCTGATTCCACCTCTGTGAGTATGTTCCAAATTGCAATTATAGAGTAAAATAGGCACTTCATTGTGTCGTGTCGATATGGATGTCAATACAATTTTTGTATTAAGGTAAAAGTGTTTATAATTATTATATAATTCGTGTATTATATTCCTGGTATATTTTATGTGTGTCCCTTCGAAGGGGTGCATCATGGTCGCTACCCCTTACTGAATGCGAATACGAAGGGATATACTATTGACATATATATATATATATAATTTACATATATACTGATATACTGTTCAAAGGGATGACCAGTTTCTGGATTGGTTTAGTTTGCCACTCTACGGTCATATTTGCACACATTAGGCTAAACGGATTGGGACCTACAGTTTAAAGTGGATTCCGAACCACTACAAACATCCCTGTCACCGTCGGGACTCGAGCCCGAAATCTGTGGTACGATCAATTTCCGGGGAAGTAGGTCTTTTGCCGCAACTGCAACTGAAAAAGGTATCTCTCTGTGGAAGTCAGATCCCCGTCAGTTGAACTAATAGTTTTAATTGACAGGACCAAATTTTTATGTTACACTGCTATGTGCTATGTTACAAAATTTTTTGAGGTTCCTGGTCTCGACATCCATTTTTATGTCTTTTCATACCACCCGCCCCTTTATTCATTATACACTAGATTTTTTCATAAAATCCAAAGTTATTCTTACATTTTTTTTCCGATGCACCTGACAAACACTTAGACACTTGTCTTCAATAAAATAATGCCTTAAGGCAGGCGCTGCACATACGTTACTCACTTAGCACTACCCAGGGGTGCGTGTAACTTGAAGATAAGCCACGGACGCCGAGTAACAATGCCCTCTCAACGCTGTACGATCCTACTAGACCGAGACCTACGGTTTAAAGTGGATTCTACAAACATCCATGGCACCACCGAGACTCCAACCCAAAACCTGTCGTACCGAGCACCAGAGCGATTTTGAGTCGATTGAAGAGAGTCAACGTGAATCGCCGCGCGCTTTGAAGGCCATCCCTGCCGATGACTTTTTAGCATGCATTCAGGAATGGAAAAAAGTTGGCATAAGTGCATTCTGTCAGGAAAGGATTACTTTGAAGGCGATTAAATAAATTTGGGAGAATAAATAAAGATTTTTGAAAAAAATTAATTGGTCTTATTTGAAAAGCATCGAAGAAGATTTTTAAAGCCCAAAGATTAGTTAAACACCAATACAAACAAGAGGAAGCTATTCAATCTCAGTTTGCAGGAAAGGGTGGGGGATCACTAGCAAGACTTTCAGCTACAAAACTAAGGTACATCCTTGCTCGCTAATGGGAGCACAGCACCCTCCCCTACACCGTTGGGCAGCACCCTTAAACCCTTCCTGGTGATAACCGTCCGGCCAGCCGGAAACACTGAATTCCGGAAACGCTCTTTCCTTCCCCATCACCCTTTCCAGGCTGTTGCCAACATCCACCCCTAAATACCGCAGCTCCACGAAGCCGATCTTTAATGCCGTCCATCGACTCCCCCTCCCCCGTCGACTCCTACAGTTATTCGAAACACCCCGTTCCGCCAAATACCGCTTTTTATGGCCCTCCGGGAGAATGGCTCTTCTTTGCAAACTGTCGTTCATCACCAACATCTCCAGGGGAAAAAACCGAAAGACGAAAGAAACCGAAACAGCATTCCATTTATTTATTTCCCTTTTTGTTTATTTCCTGTACTAACGGTGAGATTATTTTATCGGGAAAAAGCAGATCGGTATGTGTCTATTTATTTTTGTTTACTTTTGTGTTTGTTTATAGCATCAATGAAGGTAACGCGATAAAGGTTCTCGACTCTACCCCAAAATCCCATTTACCCAGTTTATTCCTGTGCTTATCTGGAGCGAGGAATTCAGTACATTACTGTAGGACACAGCTCTTCCCATGTGAAGCGCATCGCTTTATGAGGTTTCACCTCATCTTCTTCTACGGCGGCCGCCTGACATCGCACGAACGATATGGGTTGTCACATTACTCTCCTTTTTATTATTTATTTTTTGCTTTGTAGTACAAAGGACGAGCCCTGAACGGCTGGAATTCCGATAGTTTTCTTCTCAATGTCTCCTCCAAAACACATGATGCTCGTTTCCGAACAGAAATGCATTTCTTTTCTGTTTTATATATGATGTTGTTTCTTAGCTACTGGGTCGACATCAACACCTTTCAAATCCGTGAACCTATGTGTTCTCATAGAATTACTCAAAAATATTTATGGCGATTTATCATTTTGACAACAGCGAATATTTCGTTTAATTTTAAAGCAGATTGTTTTAATGAAAAAGCACAAAACGTTGCTGAAACGTTGAAATAATTTTTAAGAGATCCCATTCCGAAAGGAAACCAAATTGCTATTCCAAACTACGGACGTTTAAGTAAAAAAAAAAAAAAAAAAATGACTCCCTTTTCTCTATTTAAAAATAAATGGGATATTTGTAATAGATTATAAAAAATATTTTTGATTAAAAAAAAATTAGGAATGATTAAATGCAAGCATTTGATTTGTTTATTATGAACAAGCTTTACCCGATATGAAAAGTTGTCCAAGGACTTCATTTGGAGACAGTACTGGCCGTACAGAAAGATTTAACATAGTAAATCTTAAGAAACTCCAACTGTCGGCTTGTCATTCGCAACTGAGATGACTTTAAATCTTAAGTTATCCCAGCTTCGGATAAGGTAAGTTATCAGATAAGTTATTGATGGATGATTAAAAGATAAGACCCAGTTACTCACTTCCGAAAACACTGATTGCATGAGAAATCACCAGCAAATTTCAACATATTCTATCATTAACAAGTAGGACTCAGAGTATATTTTAATGTGATTAAGTTTGTTAAAAAATTAGTTAAATTTTGTTTTTAAATTTATTCTTAACCATTATATATAAGGTGTCTCAACTTTGATGAAATTATGAAAAAGATCATCAGATTATTGATGAAATCATTAAATATTTGTAGAATCAAATTATATAAATAGTAGCAGGTTATTGATGAATCCTCCCCATTTTTAAAAGATCTACAAACTAAACTACTAATTAAATCTGATATTCACCTTAGTTTTTTCATCAATTTAATAATACAAATTACTTATCAAGAGTTCAATATTTGTCAAATGATTTTATACAACTGTGACACAGTTATTCTTAAATACACTTATAGATATTTATGAAAAATCAATTACCATCACATGCAATAGTTATGGTTAATTTTAAAAAAAACATATCTCTTAACAATGTGAGTTCTTCTCCAATTCCTTACATCTTGCATTTTATTCCTCAATCTAAAAGCATCGAAGAAGATTTTTGAAGCCCAAAAATTAATCAAACACCAGTTCAAACAAGAGGAAGCTCTTCCATCTCAGTTTGCAGGAAAGGGTCGGGGATCACTGGCAAGACTTTCCGCTGCAGCAAATGGCAGGTAAAAGTATCCATCTGGTTACTCCTGCTCGCTAATGGGAGCACAGCACACACTCCTATACCGTTCGGTAGCACCCTTAAACCCTTCCTGGTGATAACCGTTCGGCCCCCGAAAACATTTTTTCCTTCTCAATCACACTTTCCGGGCTGTTGCCAACATCCTCTAATGTCGTCCATCGACAACACCCATCCCCCTCCCCACCCCCGTTAATTCCCACAGTTATTCGAAACACCCCGTTCCGCCAAATCCCGCTTTTATGGTCCTCCGGGGAGAATGGCTCTTCTTTGCAAACTGTCGTTCATCACCAACATCTCCAGGGGAAAAAAGGCGGATGAAGAAAAACCGAAACAGCATTCTCATTTATTTATTTATTTTGTTAGTTTATTTACTGTACTAACGGTGAGATTATTTTATCTGGAAAGAGCAGATCGGTATGTAATATTTACTTTTCTTTCCTTTTCGTGTTTGTTTATAGCGACAATAGCTGTAACGCGATAAAGTTTCTCGACGCTATCCCCCGACACCCCAAAATCCTATTCACCCAGTTTATTCCTGTGCTTATCTGGAGCGAGGAATTCAGTGTATTACTGTAGGACGAGCGTCTCGCATGTGGAGCGCATCGCTTTGTAAGGTCTCCCTCATCCGCTCTTCTTTTACGCCGGCCGCCTGACATCGCAAGAACGATGTGGGTTGTTACATTATCCGTCCTTTTTTTTATTTATTTGTTGCTTTGTTTGTACAAAGGACTAGCTCTGACCGGCTGGAATTCCGATAGTTTTCTTTTTTTCCGAAACACATGCTGCTGCACTCTTTTCGAACACAAATGCAGTTCTTTGCTTTGTTTGTTGACGGAATCCACTTTAAACAGTAGGTCCCGGTCTAACATGATCGTAGAGCGTTGCGGGTGTAGTGTTACTCCGCATCCTTCTTATCATCCAGTTACGCGTACCTCCTGGGTAGTGCTAAGTGAGTAACGGCGCTGCAGCATTTGCCTTAAGGCATAAAAGACAGTTGTCTAAGTGTTTGCCAGCGGCAATATAAAAAAAAAAAAGCGTGTAATGTTGTTTTTATTCTTCTTATCTTCCTTATATTAGGGCCTAAATGACCAGCTCTCTATCGATCAGTACCACAGGGCCCGGGTCCGAATCCCCGCGGTACCATGGATGTTTTTAGTGGTTAGGAATTTACTTTAAGTCGTATTTCCCGGTTTCATTTGATCGTAGAACGTGATATTCTCATCCACATTATTCCCAAACTGTAAAAGGGCAACTCAGCTCTAGGCACAGTGTAGTCTTAATTCTCGCCAGTGGTGCAAATTATCACAGAGCCACGAGTCTACAAAAATGTTCCCGCGGAGTTTGGACTAAAGCCAGGTATCCTGACCACGTTGGACTTTTAATTAACAGATTTAAATGTAATTGCTTCTTATGTGTGCTTTCTTTTGCTTAATATGTTTTGATTTATATATATATATATATATATATTTTTTTTTGGTAAAAGAATGCAACTTGCATTCTTCTGATACATGACACGAACAGTTTGTCAATGCGTAGGTTGATGTCCAAAGGCCCGAGGCGGTAGGTGACTGGCTGCGGTGTAAGCCCCCGAACGAGAGAACAAAAAATAAATAAACACAACCTACAAAAAAATATATTTCATTTACTTCACTGCTTGTTGTAAAATTAGCAAACAGTGACGGGCTTCTGGACTTTCCTACATTTTATTAAGGAGCTACACTAGGTTAGCTCCATTTCCGTTTGAAACACCTAACTATCCTTTTCGAAATAAATTTTTAACATGTCTTACACACGAGTCGAGCAATTTAAATTTTAAACTGTATAAAAAATCTTTTAATTTTTGAATTCATACAAAAAGTTAAATTAGTACAAATAATCAAATTGTTTATCATCTCTTTGAGTTGTTAATTATTTCAACGTATATTTCCTTAATTTTGTAAGTACAAAAATTAAACAACTTTTTTTTTCCTTTATGAAGTAATTTGGTTAATTTTTTTTTATTCCTATTGGTTAAATTTTTTTTTAAAAATATATATTAGCTTGCTTCAAAAAAAATTTTTTTCTTTATTGCGTCGAGGATTGGTTCGTATTGACCATGTCCCTGTGAGCAGACCAAAGTTGGCTGCCCCGATGAACACTGCTACTCATTTAGCTCTACACAGGGGGCACTTGAAACTTGAAGATATGCTACCAACGCGAGTAGCAATATCCCCGCACCACTCTACGATCCTAATAGACCGGAATCTACGGTTTAAAGGGGATTCCGAACCACTAAAAACATTTATGGCACCGAAACCCTGAACCCGAAACCCTGTGTCACCGAGAACCAGAGCACTAGTCACTCGGTCCCCGTTTCCTTCAAAATGCTTTATTTATTTTGGTATAAAATTAATTTTTGAATTCATTAAAACAGCGGAAAAAACTATCAATTATAAGAAATAATAATTTTTGATGTTTTAATTTTAAGAAACAATGTACTGCTAAACATTGCCATGAAAAAGAGAAATATGTTAACACGAAAATGATTTCGTGTTCCTTTTTGTTTAATTTATTTTTTAATTTCTTTTCAGTTTTGCTTCACAGACCGGCTATATTTGAAAACCTTTACTGCTTCATCCAGTTTCTAGTTACAAAAGCAATCATCATCCACAGAAGGAGCTCAGAAAGCAACATTTTCTGGGGAACTTTTGTGGTCCCATAAACCAGCACGAACGATCGACGAAAGTATGACAGTCATCAAGACAATTGTTATCCAATAACTTGATCTCCAGGCAGACATTTATGACAGCATCCTGAAATATAGAAAGGCACTATCATTTTTTTTTTTCCTTTCACTTATCAACTGGCAAGAAAGGAAAAATAATGTAAAGCTCCCTTCTATATTTTAGAAGCCGAATGTAACGACCCTTCATAAAAGGCCTTTTAAAACAGTATAAATGTAAGGGCTCTTGATGGAAGGGACTTCAATTGAAAAATTACTCGCTGCAGTCTGGCCGGCAGCCGAAATGGATGACCCGTTAGAGCAGTGTTTCTCATAAAAATTTCTTTATCTTTTCAAGTGGAGGTCTTTATAGAACAGAACCTTAGTTTTTGGAAACCATGCCAAAACGGAAGACGTTTTTTATTATTTTCGCCCTTCGTATGCGGTCAAAACAATTTTCCAGACAGAAGTTATGAATTGAAATAGGGTTCTCTCCAAGCATAAAAGCCAGCCAAAGGAAAAGGCAAATTGAATTTATGATGTGATATCTTTAGATATTAAAAATGGGTTTTTGAAATAGATTTAAACATGAAATATTCTCTGCGCTATTTTGACAAATCTTTTATATAATGAACAGGCCATTATAATGATTGCGGTATTTGGAATATTTATAAAACTTATTTCCGCTGTGTTTGAATTAAAGAAATAAAAATTGCATTGAAGATAATGTAACGTTTATTTTTATTTTTTATTTATTTATTCATTTTTTTTTTCTTTAAGATTGTTTTCAAGATAAAGTTCTCTTTGAAATTGAACTTGATGTCTGAAATAAATCATTTTAATGCTTAAAAATCTTTGTTGAAGTGAATATTTAATCGTGTTTATATATATACCGTGCCATTTTGCAATGTATGCGAATGAAGTGCCCAGCATTCGGAAACAATAAACATTTCAAACATTTTAAAATGATTTAAATTTTTTTTTTTTTTTTTATTTTACTAGGTGCTCAACTATATAAAAGATGTTCGAAACAAAAATTTTACTTTTCATAGGGTTGATATGGATTCACCATTCTACAGAGATGGTTTTACCTTCTATTGTAACATTTTTTTTTTTTTTTGTTCTAATGCAGTTGGCAAATACTTAGACAGTCTTTTATGCCCTGAGATTAGCGTTGCATCTACATTACGCACTTATCACTACCCTGGGGGTGCGTGTAACTTGAAGATAAGCTCTGAACGCTAAGTAACAGTATGAGAAGTAAAAGTAAAGAACTATTTATAACGAAATTCTTACATTTTTTTTTTTTTATTAGGTAAATTGAAAGAAGAATAAATGTTCTCAATTTTAATAGTGGTTTCACTCAACCAGAGAATGACTTTAAAAATGATAAAAACACATACTTAACATCGAGCCCAGCACATTAAAATAAACGCGTGGTTATTTATTTAGAACTACAGTCCATTGAAATAAAACGTTTAAAGTTATTAGATTTACAAAAATGAATTAAAAAAGAGAATAAAATTATGTTTTCGCTGCCCACAGACGACTAATTCAGAATAATTAATAAAAACTATTTTTAATGAAAAAAAGTAGCTGTGATTATTGTAATATTAATGATCCACATTAAATACTACTGTGACCAAAATGAGATAAGCTTGACTTAAAGATAAGCTATGAACGCTAAGTAACAACTCCACCACAATTCTCTATAATTCTGTTAGACCGCGACTTACGGTTTAAAACGGATACCGAACCACCATAAAGATTAATGGCACCGCTGGACTTGAACCCGAAAACTGTGGTACCCAGCGCCATAGCGCTAGCCACACGGCCATTCAGGACCGTCTATTGTAACATTATTTCTGCCATTTCTGCATTATAAGCTTTTCTGTGGCATTTGAATTAAAGAAAAAAAAATTCTCCTATAGAAATATCATACCAGAAATAGTAGAATATATCCAGCTAATTACTAAAAAATGGTTTCCTCAATTGCCGATTTTCTTTTATAATGTTTCTATTGTAAAGATTCTGTCCTCAACGATTGGCTGTGTCTATTTGTCGATTCAAGACAAAATGGGTCGTAAAAAAACGGCCATACAGTTTGGTTTTGAGTTGTGCGAAAAATAGTGAAAGCTGTTAATCATAAAAAGTCAATTTAAATGTCGATCGTGACTCGACTCTTTAATAGCTCCACATTCACTTTATGGTTCATTTCCCGCAGCTGGAAGTTTCACCCAGAAAGATCGATTCATTCTGAACGAGTCAGCAATCATTCATGTAACAAATATTTACATTTCAGTGCATGTGTTGTAGCATCGGTGGTTTAGTGGTGTAGAATCTTTGCCTGCTACGCGGGCGGCCAGGGTTCTATTCCCGGCTGATGCAGTAATTTTCGTTAAAAAAAAAAAAAAAAAAAAAAATCGCTGTTGTATGTTCCTATTAAAAGAAGCTTACAAATAATGTATTCTGTACGTTATTACATAAATAATTACCACTTCAAGCAGTTAAAAAGAAGTAAATTAAAAAAAAGGAGTATGAAGAAGGTTTCGGTTAATACAAAAAAATAAAAGGAAAATTCAAAAAGAAAACAAATATGGTGAAATCTGCTCGACAAATTTCAACTTACCATAGTTGAACATTCGAGAACGGACGAATAAACTCCGGAATATGCCAATGTTTAATAATGCAAGAGATATAGGAAGTAATTGATTGGAATACTACCAGAATGTCAAATTCAAATAACCATATTAATATAGCAATGTTGAATAGAATAAGAACTTCATGAAAAATGGTTTTTTTAGAAATCTCTAAAAAGAATATATCAAAGTTTGAAAATTCTAGACATGAATGAAGTATTCTCAATTCTACAAGAAACGTTATCACATTCAAAAGAATATATCAAAGTTTGAAAGTTCTAGGCGTAAATGAAGAATACATTCAATATTCCAAAAACAATTGAGAAGCAAGGCGGAAATGCCAAAAAGGATAAATATGAAACTTCAAGAAGAAGGAATTGATCCACGCACTATAAGTACTTATAGCCATTGGATAACGTCACGGACCCCTAAACAGGACGACATTATGTTCACAAATGAAAAAAAAATAATATAAATTATGTGTGATATTTCATTTTATTCGAACGTGACATTTATTTTGATTTCAGATAGTAGTCGGTAAGTAGTAGTCTAAACAGCAGTCATTGTAGATACTCAGTAACTGTATTTAGATTTGAAATATCAAACCATTTTGACTATCCCAAAACAAAAATATAATGTCGATTTCATTTCACTAATATCATAAGCTTGTTTTTTCAATTCCTCCTATTAGTTCACACTCTCCCTATACATATCTTGTTCAAATTTTCAATCGTTCATAAAATAGTTTTTATTCATTCACTCAAGTTCGAATAGATTTTTTTGAACTTGTAGTGGATGACACTGGTGGGAATACAGTTTTTTCAAATATCAATACATTTTTAATACTTTGAATAGAGTTTTAGCAGTTTGTAATGAAAATTGAAACCCACAGTAAGTAGCTCAATCGGTAAAATGAAAGGATTTCAGTATTTTTTCACGTGAAGGTGAAGAATGCGAATCAATAATTTTTATAAATTTTTCGAAATGTTTGCTTTAAGTAGACGTTTTTTCCAAATGATTTTCGAGAGTGAGTTAGCAGTTGTAATTATTTAATAAAAAGCAAAATTGCAATTGTTTAATAAAAAATAACTCAAATTAAATTTTTCTTTGTTGACCTAAGTAGGAATTGGCTTAGAAATTTTCTTTTATAATGCTTGTTTTTATTTGAATCAGATAATTTCAATAATTTAAAAGTAGATATGCTTAAAAAATAAAACTTAAGAGATGTCTAAAAATCGGTGAGTGGGCAACAGAATAACTTCTATTCCATAATTACGAATGCATTCAGCTTTATTAAATTATTAATTTTTATTTTCCATGATAATTGGGGATTAGGACGAATTAGAAGTGTAACAGTCCGCTGCTTAATTAGTAATCAGGTAATTGCTCAGTCAGCACGTAAAAGGACGAGAATTTTGATTTCGCTCGTGCCATTTGCTGTGTTCGAATTTTTGAAATGCAAATGTATTGGGGAGCGGTTATGATTATGTGTACTGGTTCGGACAGGGTGGTGGGAGTTTTCTTTTATAAAAAGGAAATTGCGGGGTGTGCCCACACGAGTCTCTATGGTAGGAAATAAACATACCCCCCAAAGATTCATCAGGGGAATAACATACTACTATATATCTAATATATAAAATTCTCGTGTCACAGTGTTTGTTGCCAAACTCCTCCGAAACGGCTCGACCGATTCTTATGAAAATTTTTGTGTATATTTGGTAGGTCTGCGAATAGGTCGTAATCTATTTTTTAAATCCCTAAGTGATAAGGGGTGTCCACCCCTAAATATTTTTTAAAATTTTTTTGGCAAAACAATGTAGTGCTTTTTTTTTTTTTTAATTTCTTAGTCATGACATTACAGCACGTGAGCTGAAACAAAAATTAAAGTCTTTAATTGACTTCATTTTTTTTACTTTTATTTAATTAAGTGATCTTATATAAATCAGCACGTGTTGTGAACTCCCTGCAACAACGGCCGTTGCTTTACCCGTATATATTATACGCAACGTTTTTGTGGGAATAGTTTTCATTTAAAAGAGAAATATTTACGTGTTAAATAAATATACGTGTTTTATCATTGTTAAAGGTAAGTCAAATAATAAAAGAACGAATACTGTTATATTTGCACGTGTAGCGCGGGTTAATGTCTTAAGTTGTCTTAAGTTAATGTTTTGTTAAGTTATATTCTTTGCACGTGTAGCATTAAATTATATTTACACGTGTAGCGTGTGTTAATGTTTAGTTAAGCAAAATTGTCAACTTTATTATTGTTCTAAGAAAAGATGGCTGTTATTGCGTTTTAACTTACAGGTGGAATTGTGTTGTAATTTACTTTATTGTGGCGAATCTGGGATTCCAGTAAAGTAAGTGTTATTTGCAATTCGAAAGCATAAGATTATCGAAAGCATAAACTTATAAGGACAAACTATTTGGCGGCAATCTGTTACTCCTTTCAGGTGATTTCAGGCATACATTTCCTGCCATTCCACGTTCAACGTACGCTGATGAGATCAACGCTTGCTTAAAATCGTCACTGTGAAACACACATCGTCACACATGTTGACAACTAAAAGTAAACATGCGCGGTCAAATGCTTCAAGATCCATCCGCTGAAACATTCTCAAAACAACTGTTAGATAATGGCGATGGAAAAGTTGCTGTACATGAAAATACTGGATGCATAAAATTGCCGACAGATTTCTGCACAATCATCGACTCGCAAAATAATCTCATCGACCACATATTTCCCGATGTATGCACACAAATCCAAAATCTTGATTGGTTGGCAGAAAGAGCAATTTTGGCAGCAAACAATGTGCACGTCAATGGTTTAAATTCCGAGATACAACAGTTGTTGCCAGTGAACTTGGTGTCATACAAATCTATCGATACAGTTTACGATACCAATGAAGCTGTAAATTATCCAATTGAGTTTTTGAATTCATTGATTTGCCAGGCATGCCATCGCATCATTTAATTTGAACCAGTTATTTTGATTCGTAACCATGGCAGTACAATGGAACACGATTAGTCATTAAAAACTTATATGAAAAACGTTATTGAAGCCAGCATTTTGAATGGCAAGTACCGAGGCGAAAATATATTGCTGCCACGAATCCCTATGATTCCCCCAGATGTGCCAATTGAATTCAAACGTATTCAATTTCCAATTAGATTGGCATTCGCAATGACAATCAATAAGTCACAAGGCCAAACGATGTCTGTTTGTGGCTAAGATTTGGGCACACCATGTTTTTCCCACGGGCAACTATACGTGGCATGTTCGCGTGTGGGTAAACCATCCAGTTTGTTTGCGTTGGCTAAAGACGGACTAACCAAAAATATCGTACACTACATTGCACTTAGAGATTGATGTTGATTATTTTTAATTGCCATAATTAGTAGTAAACATGTAAATAACTATTTTTGATGCATATGCAGCTATTATATAATGTAATTAAAAATATATTTATTAATTTAATAAAATATAAAGGATGAAATAAATAAATGGTTAGTGTATTATCATTTTATACGCCGTCATTGTCTGCAACGTTTCATTCCTCTTCCAATCATAACCACATTTCCACACACTTATAGTAAATTAGTTTTTTTTTTTTTATTTAACTAAAAAAATATTTTATAGAAATAATGTATATGGCAAAACAACGTTTGTCTGGTCAGCTAGTATATATATATATATATATATACATATAGTATTTACATTTTATATTTGCTTTCACGCTAACTGGCCAAATTTGTACGGATTGAGCTATAATAATGACATAGATAACAACAACAACGACAACAACATTTTTTTGAGTAAAAAAAAAAAAATCAACAACTAAACTCATAGATTTTAAAATCTTCATTAACATGAGAAAGTATTTCAAAAATTGATCTTTAGCTATTTGTTATCCACAGTCAGGTCTTGAAATACTTCAATGGTTCCTTTGCGCGTAAGCACTTTGACATTTATTTTAATTTTAAACAGTTGTCATTTAATGACATTAAACACAGAATCCCAGCAAAATTTTCATCGAAAATTCGTAGATATGTTTAATGAGCACTCACATCAAGAATTAGAATTTATACTCCCTAAGAATTAGGTACCCGGGCGAGCTTGACAAATGGCCTCCCAATTCGTTCTTTTCAAACACGCTGTCGGCGCCTTTATTGGAGCGCGGAAAGCATCCTTCGATGTTTAATGAGGATGTCAAAGGAATTTAAGAAAATCGATGCGTAACGACACGCTCGATTCGAGAAGAGATTCGTTAGCCGGGAATTCATCCGTTATTCGTTAACATCTCCCGGAGACTCGTAAACTCGGATGCGATTCATTTACTTAATGTGTTATGACAGCTCATTCAAATGGTTTAGCGGATGACCGAAAATCGATATCTGTTCCAGTTTTCCTGGTAACTTTTGCCTACTGGGCAACAGAGGGTTCATTTGGAAAGCTCAGTTTTCGATACATTTCATTTTCGCAAGGTGATGTTGGTGTTTCGAATGGGAAGCCAATTAATTCCGAGTTTGAAGCCATACGTTTCGATTGAATTCTCCTTCATTTGCATTGCAGATGTGATTGCTAGAGGGAAGCAGAAAGGAGATTCAAAAAGTTCAGGGAAAAAAAAAAAAATTTTAATCGTTAAATATTCAATGAAAATTTAAGCAAAAACATTAATATAAAAGTACTACTGTGTTCAAAAAGTAAGACCCATTTTCAATTCAGATTTCCGGGCATACGGTATTTCAATTTAATTTTCTTTTTTAGGGTGCTGGCATTGTCCCTGACATCTGTGTGAAATTTGACGTTAAAATATTCAAGAGTGTTTGTGTTACGCTTGGCTTTGTGAGACGCTAAAACTGACTCCGGCGATTTTTGAAATGACTCAATAAACTGAGCAAAGAACTTGCGTAAAGTTTGGTTGCGGAAAAGTATAGAATGCTGCAGAAGGCATTCCGAAAGCATTCCTATATCGGAAAGAATTGTTTACAAGTGGTATAAACAATTTAAAGAAGGCAGAGAACGTGTTGAAGACCAAGAGCCCTCTGGTGGACCCTCCACCTCAACCGACGAAGCTCACGTACAAAAAATTAAAGATTTGGGGCTTGCAAACCGACGATTTACAATTAGAGACCTTGTTTATGATGTGGAATTTCAAAAGGATCGGTCCATTCCGTTTTAGGCCTAAAACGCGTCAAATCTCGATGAGTACCGAAAACACTGAAGGCGGCAGGTCACACTGCATTGATTCTTCGTGACTTTTTCGACTTCGTGACTTTTTTTGACTGAAACCAATATCGTTCCACAACCCCCGTATTCCCTCCGTGCGACTTCTGGCTATTCCCTAAACTCAAAAGACGGCTTCGGGGATAGCGTTTGGAGTCGATTGAGGAGGTTCAACGTGAATTGCCGCGCGTATTGAAGGCCATCCCTGCCGATGACTTTTTATAACGCATTGAGGATTGGAAAAAATTGGCATAAGTGCATTGTGTGCAGAGCGGATTACTTTGAAGGTAATGAAATAAATTTGGAAGAATAAATAAAGAGTTTCTGAAAAAAAAATAATTGGTCTTACTTTTTGGACACAGTAGTATATGAAAGAAATACTTAAATATAAACAAGCGTTTTAAACCAAGCATAGTTTTTTACTGTGAAACAAAAGTCGATTAAATGAACTCATTTGCTAAAACATTCATTTCAAACTTGGAAGTTGGAATACATTCGTAATTTCTTAGAAATAAAGAGAAAAGAAAAATCCCGGAAGAAATCCGGATCGAAAGAGATTATAACATCTGATACGTTGAGGGCAGGAAGTCATTTTTCCGTTCCTCCAATAGCTGTTTAAGGAAGCGATCCTCGCGCTTTTTTTTCCCCTTTTTCCTCTTTTCCCTGTAGCCTCGACCGAAGAGATTACTCGTGTGAGTGAGTCACTCGTCCATCAAATTTCAATTCACCTAGCTTGGCAGGATTTTAATTAAAATGTGAATTTCAAACACAGGAGGGGGAGTCCAATTTTGCTTGAATAAAATGTTTGCTCATACTCGAGATATATCCTGTCTGAAGGAGGCAGTTCGATTTTAATTTAACGAATACTTTTTCTTTCTGTGAACTAAAAAAAAAAAAAAAAAGTCTTATAAGATTTATTGAAGGGCATTCAATTTATTAAGAGGAGGTTTTCTTTAATTAATTTATTGAAAATCTCTTAAAGCTCTTGGAAAATAAAAACAAGTAATATAAGAACAAAATTTTTAAAGTGAATTCCTTTTTTTTTTTTTCACTCTATTGCAGAAAGTCCTTTATAAATGATTTTCCTTCGTTTTTTTTTTTTAGTTTATCTGGTGCCATCTATTGGATAGAGGATATATGCAACTTAAATCTAAAAAAAACTATAATTAATTAATTATATTTAATTACTGAATAATTATTTGAAAAAAACAGTATTAACATCTAGTGTCATCCACTACAAGTTCAAAAAAAAATGTATTTGAATTCGAGTGGATGAATAAAAAGTATTTCATGAACGATTGAAAATTTGAACAAGATATATATATAGGAGAGTGTGAGCTAATAGAAGGAATTAAAAAAATAACAATTCATCTCTACTTTGTGTATAGAAAATATGGAGGAATCAGTTTTCAATTTAGAATACTAAACAACATTAGTATTCTTTAAAGAAATCCCTTAGGTTCATTTGTAGAATATAGTTAATATTTATTGATCTTTAATGGGTAGTATATTTTATAAAATTACAATGTTTGTAAAGAATGAAATATTCACCTTAAAATATTGTTTACAAATACGAGCTTCTATACACATTATTCATCACTAGGTTTCTACACACATTAATCTCTACTTTTGTATAGAAATTATGCAGGAATCAATCATCTTATTAGAATACTAAAGAAAATTAGTATTCCTTAAAGAAATCACTTAGGTTCATTTGTAGAATATAGTTAATATTTATAGAACGGTTTTCCGTTCTATAAATATGATATATATTTAGTAATATATTTTATAAAATTACCTTTTTTTTTAAAGAATGAAACATTCGTTTTAATATATTGTTGTTTTCAAATAAGAGCTTAGATCCACATTATTCATCACTAGATTGGAAAATATATAGCAGCTCCAAAGTTATTCAGGGCACTATATTGAAAAAGGATTAGCTGCTAAATGGCTTCCAAATATTCCAGGACAGGATATTATTAATACTCTTAATCTCAGGCCAAATAAAAATCGAATTGCACTTTATTAAATAGTAATTGTAGTTAAAAGTAATAGTAATTCTTGTCACAATTGCTGTTTATAGTAATTGTTGTTACTTTATATTTTTGAGATTGAAGGTATTATTACTGGGAGAGTAATATATTCACCAAGTGTATAATTTTTGAATAAAGTTTTTACCAATTTGATTTTATTGAACATGTTCAATGTTAAAAACTTTTTATGCTTCGTTTTACTTTCACTGTTGTAAACAATCGAATTTCACTTTATTATAGTAATTGTTTTAAAAATAATAGTAATTGTTGTTAATTTTTGGTTTTGTGATTTAAGATATTATGATTGAGAGAGTAATATATTGACTAAGTACATAATTTTAAATAAATTTTCAATAATTTTATTTTGTTGAACATTTACTATGTTGAATGTTATATTGTGTTTCGTTTTCGTCAATGTTCAGTGTTATCAACTTTTTATTCATGTTCAATGTTGAAAACTTTTTATGTTTCGTTTTACTTCCACTGTTGTAAACAATCGAATTTTACTTCATTGTAGTAATTGTTTTCTAGACCCTGACGACGTTTATCACGAAAACAGCATCTTTAAAATCACCTCTTTCATTCACTTTGTGCGTGTGTGAAAATCATTAAGACGAACCATCGGGTTGTTAAACACGTTTCCTTTAAGGTGCGAAATACAAGATTTATGATCACCATTTTTTGCACCTCCCATTTAGCGGAACGGTGTTGTTGCAAAAAGCTTCTCTCGAAGGCAGTTCTCATTATCTATTAATCTTTATTTCGTCGTCCGTAAGTGCTGAGTTTTATAACCCAATTTCTGTAAGTAGAAAGACTCCAAGATAAATCACACGTCCCGAAGAAGAGAAAATGTTAGAAAAAAAAAAGACATAACTTAATGCTACTTTAAGAAATGAGAAGTAAAAGCGAATAACTATTTATAACGAAATTCTTACATTTTTTTTTTTTTTTTTTTTTTCATTAGGTAAATGGAAAGAAGAATAAATGTTCTCAATTTTAATTGTGGTTTCACTCAACCAAAGAATGATTTTAAAAATGATTACACATACTTAAAATCGAACCCAGCACATTAAAGTAATCGTGTTGATTGTTTATGTAGGACTACAATCCTTTGAATAAAATGTTTAAAGTGATTAGATTTACAGAGTGAATTATAACAAGTAATAATAAAAAAATTTTAAAGTCAATTCCTACTTTTTTTTTCACTCTATTGCAGAAAAGTCCTTTACAAATAAAGTTGAAATTTTCCTTTCACATATAGCGCCATCTATTATTAGATACATGCAACTTAAATTTAAAAAAACTAAAATTAATGAATTAAATTTAATGAATGAATTTTCACTTGAAAAAAAACTGTATTAACATCAAGTATCATCCACTACAAGTTTAAAAAATGTATTTGAACTTCAATGGATCAATAAAAAGTATTTCATAAACGACTGAGATTTGAACAAGATATCTATAGGGAGAGTGTGAGCTAATTAAAAATAATAATTAATCTCTACTTTTGTATAGAAAATATGGAAGAATCAGTTATCTTTTGGAATACTAAACAAAATTAGTGTTCCTTAAAGGAATCACTAAGTTCATTTGTAGAATATAGTTAATATTTATAGAACGTTTGTAAGTAGTATATTTTATAAAATTATCATGTTTGCTATTTAAGAAATGAGAAGTAAAAGTGAAGAACTATTTATTATAGGGGATTCTTACATTTTTGCCTTTTTTTTTCTGCATTAGGTAAGTAAGAAAGATAATGAAATGCTCTCAATTTTAATAGTGGTTTCCCTCAACCGAGGAATGACTTTAGAAATAAAAGAGTGATAAAAACACATACTGAAAATCGAGCCCAGAACATTAAAATAATAATATTGATCATTTATTTAGGAGTACAATCCATAGAAATAAAATGTTTAAAGTGATTAGATTTTTTTAGTGATTAGAAATGAAAATAGTGAGAACTATCAGTCTAGGTATGTCCTACTACTCATACAAGTTTGTAAAACAGTTGCTGAGATATCCTCTTGGGTTAACGGAAATTTTAATTGTTTCGATACATTTTAATTCATTTTAATTTATCGTAATTCCAGTCAATCGACCACGTTCGTAAATTTTTAAATAAGATTTTTTATGGATATTTGTTTGATGATGGTGTCATATGTGTCATAAAAAATATTCACAAGCGTCCAGATCAATATATGGATATTAAAGTTTTTTTATTAAAATTTGGCAAAAATGGACAAAAAAAATATATTTTGAGACCTAACGTCAACACTCTTTACTAAAAGAGCACGAAAAACATTTCGCATCGATGTGAGTGCATGCAGACATTATTGACAGATTGAACCAAAAGCATGATTATATTGATGGTCAACCTGCTCCCTACCGCCCACTAGTGGGCCTTCCAGCTTTTCATGGTGGACGGTAGATTTTTGTCTGTTATTAAAGCACTTCCTTTTTTTCAATTCTACTATTAGTTCACACTCACCCTATATACTCACCCTACTATTACTTACCCTACTATCACCTTACCCTGACTATACTCACCCTATATATTTTGTTCAAATTTTCAATCGTTCATAAAATACTGTTTGTTCATCCACTCGAGTCCAAATACATTTTTTTTTTTTTTGAACTTGTAGTGGAGGACACTTGATGTTAATATAGTTTTTGCAAATAGTAATTCAATCATTAAATTTAATTAATTAATTTTAGGTTTTCTTTAGATTTAAGTTGCATGTATCGAATAATAGATGGCACCAGATGTAAGGAGGAAAATCTCAACTTTTATTTATAAAGGACTTTCTGCAATAGAGTGAAAGAAATTAGGTATTGACTTTAAAAAAAATTTATATTGCTCGTTTAAATTTAATTTAATTTAATTTAATAATTTAAATTCAGAATCTTGTTAAAAAATGACCACACAAATTTGTGAAAAATGATATGCAGTTTATTGATACCTTTCCCCTACTTCATATTTTGTAGAATTCATTTTTAGTGCTATTAATGATACTACAACCAAAGAAAGAAACTGCCTGAATCTTTCCAAAAGAGGAGACCTTTGTTTGTTCTTTGTAAATGTTGACCGGTATTAATATTCACAGCATCAGGGATTAATGAATTAAATGCAACTTCATAAGACTTCACACTTGTATGCATCCAAAGTATAAATATAAGATATATCTGACTACAATAAGTTACAAAGATTTATTCTGCCAAATTTAGTGAAAGTCTGACATGAAGTATTTACTATTTATTTATTATTATATGCTTTAACTTGCAGTAACTCTGCTTTATAAGTTTTATAAATTAAAGTTATTTCCCTACTTTGTAAATCACCCCAACTGGGGAACCTGTGGGTGGTTGGACAATTTTACTACTAACAGAGATAAAAAGTGAACGGCAGGTATAAAAGATTGACTACCCTGATCTAAAAAGTATAGTTGAGTGGCATCTCATCGGGACATTAAGAGCAAAAATACACGAAAAACTTGCGATGATTAAGGAATCTCTTAGCAATGGAGCAATCTCTCAATGAATCAGTTTCATACTAGTTTAATGCAGGAATAGCATCGTTCAAGATATGTAGTTAAAATTTAACTCGAAACAGGAAAATGATTCTAACAGTTATGATTCTGACAGTTATAACCAAACAGTTATGATTATAACAGTCATGATGTAACAGTTAGGATCTAATAATTATGATTTAACATGTACGATTCTAACAGTTATGAATGATTTTAACAGTTATGAATAATTCTAACTGTTATGAATGATTCTAACAGTTATGAATTATTCTAGCGAGATATGATTCTAACTGTTATGAATGATTTTAACAGTTATGAATGATTTTAACAATTATGAATGATTCTAACAGGTATGATTCTAACTATTGTGAATGATTCCAACTGTTACGAATGATTTTAACTGTTATGAATGATTCTAAAAAGTTATGAATAATACTAAGAGTTATCGTACGACGGTGCGTGACCAAAAATTCAAATTTCAAAAATTAAATTATTAATGTCTGAAACCTTTCCTGAATTTCCATTCAATTCTTCAAATGAACTCATAGATTTAACGGCTTTACACATAATTATCGTTTGTTTATTCAGTACCTACTATTAGTTCACACTCTCTATATATATGTTTATATATCTTGTTTAAAAAAAAACTTTCATAAAATACTTTTCATTCATCCATTCAAGTTCAACTACTTTTTTTTAAACTTGTAGTGGATGACACTGGATGTGAATACAGTTTTTCAAATATTAATTCATTCATTAAATGTAAATTCATTAATTTTTAGTTTTATATGAGATAAAAATTTCTCTGGTATAAGATATTTAGCAGGATATAAATTTAGGAATCAATAAAGTCAGTGGCGAAGCGTGTGGAAACAAATTTCTTTTCAGATTTTTTTTTTTTTTTCATTGTGGGTTCTAGTCTGAGTGAAGGAGGGAAAAAAATGGAAAATGAAACACGTGAATAAAGGTGTGAGAGAGAGAAAGTGTGTGGGAGAGAGAGAACTTAAAAGAATGAAAATTATTTATAAAAAGGATTTTTTTGCAATATAGTGAAAGAAAAGTAAGAATTGACTTTTTTTAAAAATTTTTTTATATTACTTTTTTACTAAACTAGAGCAGGATTCCATTCGGCATTTTAATTTTAAAACTTGTGAAATTTTTTAAATAATCAATGATTTCATATTTTTAAAGGTAAAAATTGACGGACGATGACAATGTTTTTTTCCCATTGCAGCTGGCGAACACTTAGCTTGGTCTTGGAGCCTTAAGGCAAGCGCTGCACAGACGTTACTCACTTTGCATTAACCAGTGGGCGCGTGTCACTTGAAGATAAGCCTCGGATGCGAGAGTCACAATGCGCCCGTAACGCTCTACGGTCCTATTAGGGCACGGACCTACGGTTTAAAATGGATTACGAACCACTTCAAACATCCATGGCACCGCCGGACTCGAACCGAAACCTGTGGTACCGTGCGCCAGAGCGCTAGCCATTCGGCCATTCACGCCTCACGATGAGAACGTTGAGTACGGTTTGTGCAATCCTGCTCTAAAAGCAAGAATTCTCAAAAATCAGATGAATTGAAAGAATTTTCCGGCACGTGCCATGGTGAAACCGAATAGAGCACGAAGAACATTGTCTCCATTTCTTTTGTTCCTCGGTAACTCGATCAGAATAAATCATGCAGAATTTGTCTCTCACTTGCAATTCTTCTTTTTTCTTTTTTTTTAAAGAAAAAAAAAAAAAACGGGAATTATCTGGTAGCAACCTGATCAGCAAATGTCCGAGAAAAAGCAACGTCAGCGCTGAATCTTCCATTGTGCGCCTCGGACACATCATCTGAATCAGAACCTTTCTCGGAATTTGGCACAAAAATTATTTTCCAATCTTCTTTGGTGAAGCTTGTATGGATCGCCAACCTTTCATGCAGTAAACTTGAAATTAAAATATTTTTGCATTTGAATAGGAATTTTTTTTCCTTTTCGAACGCAACGAATTTTGCAAATCTTTACGAAATATTTCACAGCAGAGTTTGTTCGGCGATATTTTGATATTTATTTCCTTAGAAAACTTCCCTTTTGTCGAATGCAATCTTTTAAAAGTCTGATAAAAATTAAACTTTTTATTGATATATTTTTTAAGATTTCATTTCGAGTTTAAAATTAATAAATGTATATTCATTTAAAAAAGAATTTCGTTTAATTTGACATATATATATATATTTGCGCGACGTTTCATTCAAAAAAATGACTTTGACTTTTTTTAAAATGCAATTTAAAATAATTGTTTGTATTTAGAATAATTGTAATGCATTTAGAAATTGGGAAGTAAACGAGCCAATTTGGAAAACCCTGATAGACGAAACCGATCATAAAGCTTTCATGTCTATACTGGAAGGGGCATGGTAAATCGGTAGACTGGAAATCCTTCCGTTTTGCTAGATGATGTCATTTTTCTTGAGAGTGATGCCCGAGTGTCTGAATAAGAACAATAAGCTCTCAAAACGTAAGTTTTCATTTTCTTAAAATTAACAAATAATAATATGAGATTCCATTACTTTAGTGAAAAAAATTATTCATAATAGTTTAATAAGTTTGAAGTGCAATAGTTCCTTTTGATTTATGAGTTTAAATGAATATTGAATTAATTTTAAATGTTGGTAGTCACAGATCATGACAAAAATTATAAATTTTTTAATTCCTACTATTAGTTCACACTCTCCTATATATATATCTAGTTCAAATTTCCAATCGTTTATAAAATACTTTTTTTATTCATCCACTCGAGTTCAAATGCATTTTTACACTTGTAGTGGATGACGCTTGATGTTAATGAAATTTTTTTTTCAAATATTAATTAATTCATTAAATTTAATTAATTCATTTTAGTTTTATAAGGGAGAAAAAAATTTCTCTTCTATAAGATATTTAGTAGGATATAAATTTAGAAGCAAATACCGTCAGTGGCGAAGAGTGCAGATCGCTGGAAAAAAATTCTTTTTCAGATTCTTTTTTTCATTCTGGGTTCTAGTGTGAGTCGAGGAGGGAACAGAATGTAAAAATGAAACATGTGAATAAATGAGTGAGAGAGAGGGAAAGTGTGTATGTGTGAGAGAGAGAGAGAGAAAGAATTTTTCTCACTTAAAAAAAAAAAAAAAAAAAATGAATGGAAATTATTTATAAAGGACTTTCTGCAATAGAGTGAAAAAAGTAAATTCACTTAAAAAAATGTTTTTTTAATATTGTTGGTATAACAATTGGTAATAATAATTTTTCACTGATTTAAAAACCACCTCTCATCAAACCATCCACCACCTCACCTAAAAACGTCTTTATAAAACCCAAAAGCAATTTCTTTTCTAGAATTCTCAGTAGGAAAGTCTTTGTGCATTTTCTCAAAGAACTTCTTTATGAAAATTCCACAATAGTGACCAAATCCATAAAAGTTTCTGAATACACCGAAACATTTCGATACGAAACATGAAAAAGTATTTTACTGAAAACTTCTCAATACTTCTGTAACTTCCTTTATCAGAAACTTTAAAGAAAAAAACCCCCTATATCCTACATGTTTGAATGTCTGGACTTTACTGCTTGCAAGTATTGAACGAATGCCGTTATTGCAAAATTCCAGTTATATTTCTATTATAGTGGTATTTCGCTGATGTGTGCTTTTATGTTAAATAGAAGGCGGGAATCTTTGTAAACGTGGAATATTTGCTGACTTTCATAAAACATTTTGAATCGGAAAATATTGTACCAATTTATTATAGAAACATATATTTTTTTTTAAATTAGTAATTTAAATGGGAATGAAAATATTGAGTACAGCGATTCCAGTTACTTAAAAAATTTGTAAATGCAATTTTCCCCGACATTAATATTTATAAAATAACTTATTGTCAATTGTTGATAGTCAATAATTACTCTCAAATATGTATTTATAAATAAATCTGAATTAAAAAAATTAAATATGTTTTGACATTTAAGTAAGCATATACCAATAAATCGCGTATATAAGGTATAATATTTCATTAAATATTATTACATTAAATCATAACATCTATATAAATATATATAGTACTGTGTCCAAAAAGACCCATTTTCAATTTGACTGGCACTGTCCTTGACATCTGTGCAACATTTGGCGTCAAAATATTCATTAGTGTTTGAAGTTACGCTTGGCTTTGCGCGACGCTAAAACTGATTCGGGATATTTTCGAAATGTCTGAATTCATTGAGCAAAGAACTTGCATTCAATTTTGTTTGAGGAAACGTATGGAATGTCGCAGAAGGCATTCGGTGAGCATTCCTATATCGGAAAGAAATGTTTTCAAGTGGTATAAACAGTTCAGAGAAGGCAGTGTAACGCCGACGAACCGACGAAGCTCACGTCCAAAAAAAGTTGGTGCTTGCAAACCGTTGATTGACAATTAGAGAACTTGCTGCTGATGTTGGAATTTCAAAAAGATTGGTCCATCGGACTCAAAAGCGACAAATCTCGATTGGTACCGAAAACACTGAATACGCCAGCTCACACTGCATTGATTCTTCGTGACTTTTTCGCCAAAAATGAAACGCATATCGTTCCACAACCACCATATTCACCTGATTTATCATTATGCTACTTCGGGCTATTAGGATTATGCATTGTGTTAATTCTGGCTATTTAGCATTGTGCTACTCAGCCCTCCTGCTCATCAGCGGAGCACGTTGCCACTGAGGCACGAGTCGAAAAGAAGAAGCAATGGTCCTATGCTCTTCTCTTACTTTAAAAAAGAAATAGAGAAATAGCCAATAACAGAACTGTTTTGTAAAGATAAGTTTCTTTCAAACTATCGGCGCCGTCCATCATATTTGTTGACCTTTACTAGTTTGTCAAAAATATGGACCGACTTCTTTTTCCGCTGCTGTTCTACCTTCCTCCCTTCCCCCCTTGGCGGGTGGGGGGCTTGGTTGGGGGCGGGGAAGAGAAGCTGCATAGTGGCCGGTCAAAATACACTTACCAATATTTTCAGATCACGTGACGTGAGGGATGGATGTTTACGGCTGGATGTCTTCGTGTCGATTACTGCCGACTAAATTGTGATGCATTGATCCCCGGACGGGAGCCCCACCCCTTACGCCCCCGCCTCATCATGATCTCCGATCGTAAATTACTCCTCTTCCACGAAGAAAATGCGAATAGAACACTGCTGGAGTGGGCATTTTCCTTGGCAGGCGTAAACGAAATTCTATGTAAGGCGTTTTTCTCTACATGACTTCGTGTACTGTCTGAGTGCACAGTGTGTGTTTACAAAGTTTTATTTCTAAACACTAATGTAAGATCTATGTTTTTTTTACTTCTTAAGTTACGGCCATATCTAAGGTGTCCAGACTTGATATACTACTGTATCCAAAAGTAAGACCCATTTTCAAATTTAAATTCCCGGGCTAATGGATTTTTTTTTTTTTTTTTTTTTAGGTTGCTGGCATTGTCCTTGACATCTGTGTCAAATTTAACGCAACAAAAAAAAATTTGCAACTAATTATTATTTATAAAGGAGTTTTTAGCTACTCAATAATGCAAGATGGTTAAACTCTTCACCTGATTTGAAAAATTAATTTTTTTTAAAGTACAAAACACTGATTCATATTATTTTGTAAAATTTTAAAGCGGTGACTTCAAAGCATTTTGCATTACCCTGGGACTTACGTGGACTGTTTCAACGTCATGGTTGATGTGACTTGCCACGGTCTTCGTAACATGATTCCGTCAACAAGTTTAAAATCTGTTTTGTCTAGACTTTTAAATTTTCTATGTAAGATTCAAACCATGTATCTTTTTGTGGTGTACTATACACTATGTCATATTCTACTCTGTCATATCATATATGATATTCTATTCCAATTATTGCGCTGTATTCTATGCGCTAATGCAGCTCATTGATATGAGTGATTCCATATTGGTTTAGTTTGGTTTGTCGTGGTATATTTTATAGGCTTTCGTCGGAATTATCTATTGAATTAACAAAAAAAAAAAATGGTAATAAAAGATAAAATCATTCTTGCAGCATTTCCATGCAAACGATCTTAAATTTAATTATGTTAAAATTTTTAATGAAAACTTTTATTTTATTAATATTTAATTAAATAAATTTTTGTAATAGGGATAATAGGGAATATATATATTAAGGATAATAGTATTTATTATTATCCTATGTGGATAATAGTATATATATATATATATATATTTATCAATGGTTAATAGTATTATTGATCTTAATCACAGGTTTTTACGTTTATTATCAATAGGGAATAAAACAGCTTCAGTCTTATCTACGTTTAAAGAAATTTCCCATTTAATGAACCAGTCATTGAGAATTTTAAGGTGATTAGTGAGGGTGATAGCCAAGAATTTAGTGTTTTTATTTTTGCAAAGGATTAAGCTGACAATACTTGATGGATTACCAATTTGCACATGCATGCCCGACGTCACGAACCATTCTATGCCTTCAGCTTATGACGTCGAACTCGGAAGTAAAACGAAAGAGAAATATTTGCATTATTTCCAGTACTTTGGGCAACAATGCTCCTCCCATTTTTAAGTTTCTAAATTACATGAGAGATAATAAAATACATCATTACTGTGGTATATATATGAATATGTTGAATGAAACATGTTGTGATGGGTACTAATTTTTATAAAAAATGTGGCACGGATAATAAATAAAAAAAAAAAAAAAAAGTCGAGAACACTTATTTGGACATTTATTCTCAGCTCCCTATATTAGTACTTGTAACAATAACTCATCAAACATAACACACAACATTTACAAAGAAACAAAATTCAAATAATAAAAAATCTTTGACTACGAGTTAGTGTTTACTGTTTTTAGAATAGTGTCATTCTAATTTTGCTAACAATTTGAATCAAGGCCCCTCTTGATCTTGAGGCCCTAGGCTGAAGCCTAGTTAGCCTATAGGAAAATCTGGCCCTGGGCATAGCAGGCTGTAATTGCACAACAAAAGAAGCAATGGTCAAGTATCTTTCTTTGGTAATTTTTAAAAAAGGAGAAATAGCTAATAACAGAACTTTTTTTCTATAAAGATACATTTCTTTCAAACTATCGGCGCCATCCATCATATTGGTTGACTCTTACTAGTTTGTCAAAAAATATGGACCGACTTTTTTTCTCGCTGTTATTATTCCCCCCCTCTCTCTCTTTGGTGTCGGTAGCGGTGGGGTGGGGGTGGGGGTAGCGAAAAGTGCGTAGTGCTCAGTAAGAATACACTTCAATATTTTCAGATCACGTGACGTGAGTGATGGATGTTTACGGCTGAATGTCTTCGTGTCGATTACTGCCAACTAAATCGTGATGCATCGATCCCCGCCCACTCACGCCCCCACCTTACGGCTCCTCTGACCCGCCCCGCCAAGACTGATCTCCGATCATAAATTACTCCGCCCCCGAAAGAAAATGAGAATAGAACTCCTGGAGTGGGCATTTTCCATGGAGTGGGTAAAGTCTAAGCGGGATTCTATGTATCGCATTTTTCCAAACATGACTTCGTGTTCTGCGTGAGTGCGCAGTGTGTGTTTACGAAGTTTTATTTCTAAACACTAATGTGGGATCTTCTTATTTTTTTACTTCTTAAGTTGGAAATCTAGCACCCTTATGAGGAGAGCCTCTAGTCGTTTTTCAGTATATTCTCAGAGAAATTAGTATATTCTCAGGGAATTTTCAAATTATTCTCAGGGAAAGAAGTTACAAATTTCCCAGTGTCATACCTGAGATGTATTCGTTCCAAACAGGGCGGGCATAACAATATGATGTCCGTCGATTCATTTGTCAACCTTTCATCATAATGATTTTGATTCTTTCTATGAAAATGAGTACGATATCTTCATCAAGTTGGAAGTAATTGCTTTTCATCAGTAATAAACAAAGAGAATAAAATAATTTCCTAAAATCTATACTCTGAATAGCATTTGAAATGTGTACTAAAATTTGAAATCTCCCAGAAGAGAAAAAATCTAATCCGATTCCAACTTTTTAATTTATCGCGGTTTTTTTTTAAAGAACTATTTCATCTGCTAGCTTAAGCAGAATGAATGTTGCAGAAGATGTAGCAGAATTAGAATCTTGCAGAAGGCATTCGGTGAGCACTCCTATATCGGAAAGAATTGTTTAGAGCGGTATAAGCAATTCAAAGAAGGTGGTGAACGCGTTGAAGACGAAGAGCCCTCTGGTCGATCATCAAACCCATGTCATTCTATCACCACCGTAGTGCGACTTCTGGCTATTCCCTAAATTCAAAAAGACCACTCAGGGTACACAGTTTTGAGTCGATTGAAGAGATTCACCGTGAATCGCTTTGAAGGCCATTCCTGTCGATCACATCCCCTGCCGCATTTTGTCCGGAGGGGGTTGCTTGAAAGGCGATGAAATAAATTTGAAGAAAAATAAAGAGTTTTTGAAAAAAATAATTGTTTTTACTTTTTGGGCACAGTCGTACGATTCTTCTTATGTCATACCTGAGATGTATTCGTTCCAAACAGGGCGGGCATAACAATCTGATGACCGTCGATTGACTGCCAACCTTTCTTTTATAATGTTTTTGATTTTTTTCTATGAAAATGAATACGATATCCTCATCAAGTTGGAAAGTAACTGCTTTCCTCGTTAACAAACAAAGAGAATAAAATAAGTTTCTTTTGAAATCTATTCTCAAACTAACATTTGAAACGTGTAATAAAATTTTGATATCTAACTCAAGAGAACAAAATCTAATCCTCGATTGCATTTTTCAATTAATCGTAGCTTTTTAAGAAATATTTCATATGTTAGCTTGGCAGATGAATTTTCTTCTTCTTTTCTAAACTCATTTTCAAAATTATGAAATCTTCAATCGTTTTCTTGGTTCACAACCCCCTTCAACTTAATTTAATTCAAGAAAATTTTGAAAAGAATTCCTCTGGGCTTAATTACAAACTCTCCTGCAAAAGTTCTCTTTGGTCTTCTCAGTTTTTGCTCGAGTAATTAAGAAGGTTCGAAAAGATGATTGAGATGGAGATTCAAAACAAATTGAAAAGATTGCTGTTTTATTTCACCCTCTGAATTATTATTCTCAATTCTAAAATCAAATTTATTCCAAGATGAAAAGGAATTTTAATCAAAATGCTTTGCAGCAAATGACTGTTTTGTTCCCTTTTGTTCAAGTCTTCCAGGTTCATAGCTCGAGGAAATAATTAAAAGTTCTGACCAAAGAGTAAAATATGCGCGAGACTTCATTAATAACATTTAATAAATAAAAGCGCATATTTTGATGACAGAGTGTGTATATCATTGTGTCCAAAACGTTAGACCAGTTTTCAATTTAAAATTCCCGGGTCTTACAAACTTTCAATTCTTTTTTTTCTTCTTTTTAGGTTGCCGACACTGTCTTTGACAACTTTGTGAAATTTGACGTAAAAATATTCATTAGTGTTTGAGTTACGTTTGGCTTTGAGAGACGCTCAAATTGAATCCCTGCGACTTTTGAAATGTCTGAATGAATTGAGCAAAGAACCTGCTTTCAATTTTTTCTGCGGAAACGTATAGAATGTTGCTGAAGGCATTCGGTGAGCATTCCTATAACAGAAAAAAATATTTACAAGTGGTACAAACAGTTCGAGGAAGGCAGAGAACGTTGAAGACGAAGAGCCCTCGGGTCGACCCTCCACCTCAACCGAAGAAGCTTATGTCCAAAAATTAAAGATCTGGTGCTTGCAAACCGCCGATTTACAATTAGAGACCTTGCTGATGATTTTGGAATTTCAAAGAATCGGTCAATTCCATCTTGAGCTCCAACGCGCCCAATCTCGCCAATCTCGATGGGTACCGAAAACGCTGAATGCGCCAGCTCACACTGCATTGATTCTTCTTGACTTTTTCCCCAAAAATGAAACCCATATCGTTCAAGAACCACCGCATTCACACCGTGCGACTTCTGGCTATTCCCTAAACTCAAAAAGACCACTCCGGGGACACCGTTTTGAGTCGATTGAAGAGATTCAACGTGAATCGCTTTGAAGGCCATACCTGCCGATGACCTTTTAGCATGCATTGAGGATTGAAAAAAAGTTGGCATAAGTGCATTGTGCCCATAGGGATTACTTTGCAGGCGATGAAATAAATTTGGAAGAATAAATAAAGAGTTTTTGAAAAAAATAATTGGTCTTACTTTATGTGCACAGTAGTATATCTAGAACATGACTGAACTTCAACGTTATGATTCTTCCTTCTAATGTCACCCCCTGAGATGTATTCGTTCCAAACAGGCGAGAATCGGATGGCAGTCAGATTCACTAACAACTTTTCTTTCATAATGATTTTGATTTTTTTTTCATGACAATGAACACGATATCCTCATCAAGTTGGAAAGGAATTGCTTTCCTTGTTTATAAACAAAGAGAATGAAATAATTTCCTAAACTCTATACTCTAAATAACATTTGAAATGTAATAAAAATTGATTTCCCTGAAGAGAATAAAATCTAATCCGATTGAATTTTTCCAAATTTAAAATGGATTAAATAATTAAAAATGGATTAGAAAAAGTTTTTCGATATATAGTAGCTCAATTAAGACTTACTAAGGAGGATGTTATCATATTTTATAAATTACTGAATTTTTAAAGTAGCTTTGTTATAATCTGAAAAACAAGATTCAGACATCCGTGTGGCTAGCGCTCCAGCATTTGGTACCACTGGTTTCGGGTTTGAGTACCGGCCGTGCTATAGATGTTTGTAGTGATTCGCAATCCACTTTAATCCATAGGTCCCGGTCTAACAGGATCGTAGAGCGTTGTGGCGGTATTGTTACTCCGCGTCCGTAGCTTATCTTCAAGCCGCACGTACCTTCTGGATAGCGGTGAGTGAGTAATGTCGATGCAAACCGTTGCTTATGGTATAAAGGTAACTATCTAAATATTTGCCAGCTGCGTTAGGAAAAAAAAATGATTCTTATGTCTAGCCTAAAATTTACGAACCTAAAATAATTAATTCATTCTTCATTGAACAGAAACCGTTTTTGCCATTAGGCGACATCTGGTGGCTTCAAGTAGACATTTTCTTTATTTTTAAAGTATCTTGACATCACCATGAAGTTGCTTACATCGTTAATAAACAAAGAGAATAAAATAATTTTCTAAAATCTATACTCTGAATAGTATTCAAGTGTTCAATAAAATTTGATTTCTCCCTGAAGAGAACAAAATCTTAATCCGATTGCATTTTTAATTTATCGTAGTTTTTGTAAGAAATATTTCATTTGCTCTCGTAGCAGATGAACTTTATTCTTCTCGACTCATTTTCGAAATTGGATGTATTATGAAATCGTTATTAATATGATTGATACCGAAAAGACTGAATTTTTGGAAAAACATCGTCTCGTTGAAATGTGTAAAACAATGCTTTCTGACTATCAGGACAAATTGAAATGCATCGTAACTGGAGATGAGCCATGGATTTATGCTTAACCGATCACTCTAGCGAATATTTTGACAAAAGTGAAGCAAGATCGAAAAGAGCACGCCAAAGTCGCTCAAAACTCGAGGTCATGTTGACTGTTTTCTTCCATTACCGTGTTGTGGTGCATTATGAATGCCTTCCGCCGGGTCAAACTATCAACAAGGAATATTATTTGAGTGTTACGCGTCATTTTCGTGAAGCTATTCGCAAAACGCCAGCTATTCGCAATTCGGCAGCTCACACTGCATTGATTCTTCGTGACTTCTTCGCCAAAAATGTAACCCATCGTTCCACAATCACCGTATTCACCTTATTTAGACCCGTGCGACTTTTGGCTGTTCCCTAAACTCAAAAGGCTCCTCCGTAGACACCGTTTTGTGTCGACTGCAGAGATTCAACGTGAAAAAAAGAATTGGTCCTACTTTTGGGCGCGGTAGTATTTCATCTATTAGCGTAGCAGATAAACTTTTTTCTTCATCTTCTCGGCTCATTTTCGAAATTCTATGCATTATGAAACCTTTTTTGCCATTAGGCGCCATCTGAGTGGCTTCAAGTAGACATTTTCTTTATTTTAAAGTATCATGATATCATCATCAAGTTGGAAAGTAATTGCTTTCATCGTTAATAAACAAAAGAGAATAAAATAATTTCCTAAAATCTATACTCTAAATAGTATTAAAGTGTTCGATAAAATTTGTTTTTCTCCTAGAAGAGAATAAAATCTAATCCGATTGCATTTTTCAATTAATCGCAATTATTTTTAAGAAATATTTCCTGTATTAGCTTAAGCAGATGAACTTTCTTCTTCTTGACTCATTTTCAAATTATGAAATCTTCACCCTTTTTCTTGGTTCACGTCCCACTTGAACTTAATTCTTTTCAAGTTAAGGCGGTTTGAAAAGGGGATTGGAGATTGAGATTGAAAGAAATGGAAAGATTGCTTTTTTATTTCACCCTCTGAATTTGTTCCAAATTCTAAAATCAAATTTATCTTCAAGATGAAAAGAAATTTTAATCAAAATGCTTTCAGCCAAATGACGGTTTCATTTGCATTTTTGTTCAATACTTTCCTGCTCATGTCTCGGGAAATAATTAAAAGGTGCAGATTCAGTCTGATCAAAGAGTAGACATGCGCGAGACTTCATTAATAAGATTTAATAAACAAGTACTATAGAAAAAAAAAATTTTTAAAAGACAATTCCTACTTTTTTTCACTCTATTGCAGAAAAGTCCTTTACAAATAAAGTTGAAATTTTCCTCTTACATCTCGCGCCGTCTATTATTAGATACATGCAACTTAAATCTAAAAAAAGATATAATTAATTCATTAAATTTAATTATTGAATTTATATTTGAACAAATTGTATTGACATACAGTATCATCCACTGCATGTTTAAAAGAAAATGCGTTTGAACTGGAGTGAATGAATAAAAAAGTATTTTATGAACGATTGAAAATTTGAACAAGATATATATAGGGAGAGTGTGAACTAATAGTAGGAATTGAATAAATAAAAGCGCCAGATGACAGAGGTGTATAGTTCAGTTCACGTTTCACAAATGGAATCGCTGTAAATGCTCAAATTCTAAATGCGAAATGCTTTTTACGTGCATTAAATCAGCGATTCATTTAACACCCATGCAATAGTGTCAATTGTTTAACCCTTGGCTACAAATTTATTTGAAAAAAATTCTTGAGCTTGGCACGGATTTAATCCGCTGTTGTGTGGGAGGGTTTATAAAAAGAAAGTAGATTCTGTGTGAGAATTCATTTATTCGCATGCCAGACTCGGGCTCAGTGGCAACGTTCGTCTCTAGTGAATATGAGGACCCTCCTCTAGTGGATTTGTTGTAGGCACTGTTTCAAAACCCAAGGACACTCGATGGTGTTTGAGATGTTCATCGTGTGTCGGATTACCTGGTGGGAGATTTTCGGGCTTTCTCCCATAAGATACGCACATGTGAGCTAGTTCCCTCCAAAATTCTATCCGGAAGGCACTGTCCTCCAACTTCAGCGTCTTGGAGTCGAACTTCTACCTGCTGGGGCCCATCACAACAGAAATTCATCACTACAGCCCCCCTTCCCCCTTTCCGATCTAATAGGATCGTAGAGAGTTACGGAGATATTATTACTCCTTGTCCTTGCTTACCTTCAAGCTGCACCTAATTTCTGGATAGTGATAAGTCAGTAACGTCGTTGCAGCCCTTGCTTATGGCTTAAAGATAACTATCTAAGTATTTGCCAGCTGCATTAGGAAAAAATTATATTAGGATAAAAATTTACGAACTTAATCTAATTAATTCTTCTTCATTCAACAGAAATCATATGGTGGCTTCAAATCGACATTTTCTTTATTTTAAATTATCATGATATCATCATTAAGTTGGAAAATAATAATTGCTTTCATCGTCAATAAACAAAGACAATGAAATAATTTTCTAAAATCTATACTCTGAATGATATTCAAGTGTTCAATAAAATTTGATTACTCCCTGAAGAGAATTAAATCTAATCCGATTGCATTTTTCAATTTATCGCGGGTTTTTTTTTAAAGAAATATTTCATCTGCTGGCTTAAGCAGATGAAATTTCTTCTTCTTTTGATTCATTCTCGAATTATGAAACCTTCACTCGTTTTCTTGGTTCCACTAGAACTTAATTTAATTCAAGAAAATTTCAAAAGAATTCTTTCGGCTTAATTAACTCTTCTACAAAAGCTCGTCTCTGGTCTTCAGTAATTTGCCTTCGAGTAATTAAGAAGGTTCGAAAAGATGATTGGAGATGGAGATTCAAAACAAATTGAAAAGATTGCTTTTTTATTTCACCCTCTGAATTTGTTCTCAATTCAAAAATCAAATTTATCTCCAAGATGAAAAAGAAATTTCAATCAAGATGCTTTGCAGCAAATGACGGTTTCATTTCCCTTTTTGTTCAACTAGACTTTCCCGTTCATGGCTGAAGGAAATAATTAAAAGCTCTGATCAAAGAGTAGACAGGCACGAGACTTCATTAATAACATTTAATAAATAAAAGCGCATATTTGTGATGACAGAGGTGTATATCACTGTGTCCAAAACGTAAGACCCATTTTCAGTTTAAAATTCCCGGGCATATGGTATTTCACTTTTTTTCTTTTATTTTTTTAGGTTGCTGGCACTGTCTTTGAAATGTGACGTCAAAATATTCATTAGTGTTTGAATGACGCTTGGCTTTGGAGACGATAAAACTGATTCCGGTGATTAATTGAACAAAGAACTTGCATTTAATTTTGTTTGCGGAAACGTACAGAATGTTGCAGAAGGCATTCGGTGAGCATTTCTTTATCAGAAAGAAATGTTTAAAAGTGGTATAAACAGTTCAAAGAAGGCAGAGAACGCGTTGACGAAGAGCCCTCGGTCGACCCTCCACGTCAATAGACGAAGCTCACGTCCAAAATATTAAAGAGTGTCATCTCCAGGCTTTGGTAACGATTCCAAGATGATGGTAATGTGAGTAGATGTTACACCACAGGTCGCCCCGAGTTACAACGCCGAATAAGGACCGGTATTTAGCAGTTACTGCCAAAAGAAACAGACGAAGCACAACATCAGACCTGTCTCGTCAGCTCTCTTCAACTACCGGTACGACTCTGCTGGTTTTTGCTCATTACCTTTTGTTTAATAAATAGACTTTACAAATAAGTCAAATTTGTTTTGTTTCTGTCTCTTTCTTTGCCTGAACTTCATTATCCTTAATTTATGGCCATGAGTGTAGTTAGTGTAAAAGTATATGCGTGTCGTCTGGATTCAGTGTTATTTCTTGGTTGAAACAATTATTTCTTTAAATGATGATTCCAAACTTTTAACTGTCATATTTATTACAGTTTATCTGAGATAGCACTGCACAACTGCTACACATAACACACAAAACACATTTATATTTGCAAAATCATTTTAAAAGAGGTTCGTTTAAGCCTGTTCGCTCTTTGTACCCTTCGTACTTCCTACACCTTTTTTACTTTCTTGCTCTTGCACTATAGATCACATAGTCTAACGGGCGAAAAAAACGTGCGAAGTCCAAAATCTAGCATAAAGGACAACCCGTTCTTGAAAAGATGATCTATCAACCTTAAACTTTTTCACCGGCCATTTTATAATTTATTATGGGAATCCATGGCAGATCCTTACTGATATAAACAACAGATTGCTTTTATAACATAACAGTTTTGTGTAAGATAAACAGCATTGGTTTCCTCGCTGGAAAATCTTCTACAGTAACAATATTGCAAGGCACATTAGTACAGAAATAAAAATATATCTTTATTTTAGATTTGTAACAGTTTAAATACGCAAATAGAAAACAAAATGCGTTTAAGCCCGGGATCACATTTCCCAATTTATTTATTTATAACATTAGAAAATTTCAGTTTATATAGGAGTTGTTTCTTTAAACCCTAAATATGCAATCTCAAAACTTTTAAAAACTGAAAGCTTACATTAATTTACTGTGATATACGGACTGATGGCTGAGTGGCAAGCACTCAGTGCTCGGTACCACAGGTATTTCGGTTTCGAATACCGGCGGTGCCATGGATGATTGTAGTGGATCGAATCCACCTTCAACCGTAGGTCCCGGTCTAAAATGATCATAGAGCGTTGCTGCAGTATTGTTACTCCACGTTCGTAGCATATCTTCAAGCTACACGTGCTGCCCGGTAGTGCTAAATGAGCGACAGCGGTGCAGCCCTTGTTCATGGCATAAAGATTAACTGTCTCTGTATCGCCAGCTACGTTAGAACAGCAAACAATTTACTCTGATATTGGATAATTCACTCAAAAGGTTTGGGGTAACAAATACTTAGTTCATGATTAAAATGTTTTAAGGATAAATAGTTTGTCCAAAGAATCCCATTTAGATTTTTATTTTAAAACAAAGTAATATAAAAAAAAAAAAATTTTTATGTCAATTCCTACATTTTTCACTCTATTGCAGAAAAGTCCTTCACAAATAAAGTTGAAATTTTCCTCTTAAATCTGACGCCATCTATTGGTAGATACATGCAACTTAAATCTAAAAAAAAATAAAATGAATGAATTAAATTTAACGAATGAATTAATATTTGAAAAACTGTATTCACATCCAGTGTCCTCCACTACAAGTTTTAAAAAAATGTATTTGAACTTGTGTGGATGAATAGAAAAGTATTTTATGAACGGTTTGAAAATGTGAACAAGATATATATAGGGAGAGTGGGAACTAATAGTAGGAAATTAAAAAGCATTGTACATTGTACAAGGAATTGAGACTACTATTACATTCAGTAATGAAAATCGGTGGCAACGTGCGCTGCTGGTGAGCATTAGGACTGAGATTCAACCGCCAAACCAGGGAAGGTCAACCCAAATTAACTTGCTGACCACTTTGAGATGTATTAACTCCGTGGGCCGCATATAAAATTATACATCCCCCCTATTAGATTTAGTCCCACTACAGACATTTTTTTTGAAGTAATAAATTGAAACATAATGAGTTATTATTATTGAGGTTACTAATATTCTTACATGTGAACGTAGTTTATATAATAATAAGGATACTAAATGCACATTGTTAAAGAAATATATAACGCTCAAAATCAAATATATAAATATAAACGAAATAAAAAATGAAATCCTTAAAATATATTTATTTGACTAACGCGATATTTGTTTGCGCAAGAATATTATTTGAAAAATCAAAGTTATTATTTTCTCACAATTTCCACAGTTAATTTTTGAATACATTTTTGAATGCACATAATGTATTTTTTGATGTAGTGGTTTTCACTACTTTGGCCATTATAAAATAATTATAGTTTGTAAAAGTGTAATAAATCTCACGGGTTGCAAAAATATTCAAGGCGGGCAGCGGTTTTATACCTCTGCGCAAAAGTCTTTGTTGTAGACACTGCTTCAAAAACGAGGAGAGTCGATGGCGTGTGTGAGTTATAGCTTTTGCCTCGTGAGTCAGATTACCCTGGAGGGAGTTTCGCAGGTTTTCTCCCACACGATACGCAAATGCAGGGTAGTTCCTCCTAAAAGTCCTCCCAGAAATCACTGTCTTTTCTTCGGTGACATGTAGATAGATCTATCTACAAGTGTTCCATCCCAACAGAAGCTGCCCTCTTTCCCCTCCATCCATGAATAGATTAGTCATAGATTGAAGATGAGTCACAACACCCACAGCAGCGCCCCCTTTATACTGACTTAACTTCCTCAATAGTGGCCAAGAACTGTCTTTGTGAGGTTGAATGTTGTGCAGCTAATGTGAAAGGAGGAAATAAGGTTAATTATGATGGGACAAAATTATGTAACAATTATTTATCGTATTTTTAAGGCCAAACACCAAGAATTAATGGGAAAAAAGAACGGTGTAGCATTCAACCTCACAATGATTCAGTGATGACACCGACTCCAGGAATTTCAGTCAGTATTAAGAGGGCGCTGCAGCAGTTGTTATCAAATATTTTTTTGTTCTAGTGCAGCTGGAAAACACTTAGACAGTTGTCTTGATGCCTTAAGGCAAGCGCTGCACCGACTTTACTCACTTAGCACTACACAGGAGGTGCTTGAAGATAACACTTGAAGATAAGCTACGCGTAGCTTGAAGATAAGCTGCGAACGCGGAGTAACAATACCTCCTCAACACTCTACGATCCTATTAGACAGGGTTTAAATGGACTACGGTTTAAAATGGATTCTGAACCACTACAAACATCCACGGCACCGCCGGGACTCGAACGCGAAACCTGTGGTACCGATCGCCAGAGAGCTAGACACACGGCCATCCAGACCCCTTGTTATCAGATATACGAAAGAAGAGGTTATATCTCCTATTTTGCTTCGTTTTATTTTAGTTGAAACATTTTAATTAACTTTAAGCATATGAAAATTTAAATTATATTACAAAACTTATTATACAAATACATAAAAAGAGTCAAAAATATCCTTTTTTTTCAACAGAAGGTAATATATATATAAAAAAATGTAAAGTCAATTCCTACTTTTTTTCACTCTATTGCAGAAAGTCCTTTATAAATAATTTTTTTCATTTTTTTTAAGTTAGAAAAATTGTCTCTCTCACACACACACTTTCCATCTCTCTCACTCATTTATTAACGTGTTTCATTTTCCATTTTTGTTCCCTCCTCGACTCAGACTATAACCCACAATGTTAAAAAAAAAAAGAATCTGAAAAAAGAAATTTTTTTTCCACGCTTCGCCACTGACGGTATTCATTCCTACATTTATATTCTGCTAAATATCTTATAAAAGAGAAATTTTTTTCTCCCCTATAAAACTAAAAATGAATTCATTAAATTTAATGAATGAATAAAAAAACTATATTAACATGCAGTGCCATCCACTACAAGTTCAAAAAATGTTTTTGAACTTGAGTGGATGAATAAAAGTATTTTATGAACCATTGATAATTTGGACAAGATATGTATTGGGAGAGTGTGAACTAATAGTAAGAATTGAAAAAACCGAAATGCGTCTAATTGAAAGGAAAAATGCCACTTCCTAATTTTATTTCTTTATTGCATAAAACAAAATTTCCATTTATTTATTCAGTGCATTTTTATTCCCTAGACACCAAAGAAGTGGCAAAAAATAAGGTCGGTGTCTTGTGCATTTGATGGTCGCGTTCCTTATTTTTCCTTATTTCATGAGCGGTAATGAGATTGTCGAAAGAGGAATGATTTATAGACAAAAAAAACAGAAAAGAAGAAAAAAATCCTATTTTGAGGTTTTTGCTGGAAAATTCCATATGAATTGGATACGTTGCATTTAATTTGAAACGAAAAATGATATCTCTAGAGAATTTATGTTATCATTTTATAGAGTATTTTTTTATGACAGTAATAATGTAGTTATTTCTGAAACCAAAATTCAGAAAAAAATTTTTTTAAGTGAAAAAAATATTTGAATGCATTTTTAATCAACCCTTCTTTCACTATTATATGTTTCTTATTTGTTTTGTTTTTATTCAAAAAATAAAGAAAGCTGAATTTAAAATAATTACTGCAAAATTGAGTATAAATATCTAAACAATTAGTTATTTAAATTCAATTAGTACTTTTTACAGCTTTTTGTGTTAAATTTATTTAATTAACCTAATGCAACGTGTTCAATTTTTTATTTCTAAAATGTGCCAAATACGCTTTATTACTGTACCAAAAAGTAAGACCAATTATTTCTTTTTTTCAAAAACCTCTTTATTTATTCTTTCAAATTTATTTCAACGCTTTCAAAGTAATCCCCTCCGGACACAATGCACTTATGCCAACATTTTTTACAATACTCAATGCATGCTAAAAGTCATTGGCCGGGAAAAAGCTTTTAAAGCGCGTTCACATTAAATCTCTTCAATCGACTCAATACTTTATCCCCGGAGTGGTCTTTTAAGTTTAGAGAATAGACAGAAGTCGCACGGTGTGAATATGGCGGTTGTGGAACGATATGAGTTTCATTTTTGGCGAAAAATCACGAAGAATTAATGTAGTGTGAACTGGCGCATTCAGTGTTTTCAGTACCCATCGAGATTTGACTCGTTTGAGGCCCAAAATGGAATGGACAGATCCTTTTGAAATTCCAGTATCTTTAGCAAGGTTTCCAACTGTAAATCGACGATTTGCAAGTTTTCCGATATACGAATGCTCACCGAATGCCTTCTGCAACCTTTTATACGTTTCCGAAAACAAAATTTGAAACAAGTTCTTTGCTCAATTCATTCAGACATTTCAAAATTCGCCAGAATCAGCTTTAGCATCTCATAAAGCCAAGCTTAACTCAAACACTAATCGATATTTTGACGTCAAGGACAGTTCCAGCAACTTCAAAAGAAAAAAAAAAAATTGAAATACCATATGGCCAGGAATTTTAAATTGAAAATTGGTCTTACTTTTGGACACAGTAGTATATTACAAAGCTTATTATGCAAATAAAGAGTCAAAAATATCTTTATTTTCTTTTTTTCAACAGAAGGTAATATATATGTAAGAAAAAAACGAAATGCGTCTAATTTTGAGAAAAAAATCCCGTTTCCTAATTTTATTTCTTTATTACATGAAACAAAATTTCCATTTATTTATTCACTGCATATTTATTCCCTGGATACCAAAAAAAGTGGCAAAAAAAATGCGCATTTGGTGGCCACGCATTTGGTGGCCGCTTTCCTAATTTTTCCTTATTTCAAGGGAGGCAATGAGATTGTCGAAAGAGGAATGATTTACGCTGAAAAAAAAAAAAAACTGAAAAGTAAAAAATTCCTATTTCGAAGTTTTTATGCTCGAAAATTCCATACGAATTGGAAACGTTGCTACGTTGTTACGTTTAATTGAAACGAAAAATGATATCCCTTGAGAATTTATGATATCATTTTATAGAGGGCTTTTTTATAACAGTAATAATGTAGTTATTTCCAAACCAAAATTCAGAAAAATATATTTTTTTAAGTTAAAAAAAATATATTTAAATGCGTTTTTTAATGAAACCTTCTTTTACTGTTATACGGTTTTTTTTATTTGTTTCGTTTTTATTAATATTTAAAGAAAGGAGAATTTAAACTTTTACTGCAAAAATTGAGTATAAATATCTAAACAATTAGTTATTTTCATTCAATTCTTACTTTTTATAGCATTTTATGTCATTTAAGTTTATTTAATTTATCTAACGCATTGGGTTAAATGTTTTATTCCTTCAAAATGTGCCAACTTCGCATTATACTAGGCAAAAAGACTAAATTGGAGATAAATTGGCGATCTCGGTAACAGGATTGGCGATGTTAGAAAAGAGATTTTTCTTAAATTTTTTTCAAAATTGTTTTAAATCATTACATACTGCTGTGCCCAAAAAGTAAGACCAATTATATTTTTTCAAAAACTCGGTATCTATTCTTCCAAATTTATTTCATCGCCTTCAAAGTAATCCCCTCCGGACACAATGCACTTCTCTTTTCTACTCTTCAATGCATGCTAAAATGTCATCGGCAGGAATGGCCTTCAAAGCGCGCGGCGATTCACGTAGAATCTCTTCAATCGACTCAAAACGGTGTCCCCGGAGTGGTCTTTTGAATTTAGGGAATAGCCAGAAGTCGCACGGTATGAATATGGTGGTTGTGTAACGATATGGGTTTCATTTTTGGAGAAAAAGTCACGAAGAATCCATGCAGTGACAGCTGGCGCATTCAGTGTTTTCGGTACCCATCGAGATGTGACACGTTTGAGGCCCAAAATGGAATGGACCGATCCTTTTGAAATTCCAACATCATCAGCAAGGTCTCTAATTGTAAATCGACGGTTTGCAAGTTTTCCGATATAGGAATGCTCAGCAAATACCTTCTGCAACATTTTATACGTTACCGCAAACAAAATTTGATTCAAATACTTTGCTCAATTGATTCAGACATTTCAAAAATCGGCGGAATCAGTTTCAGCGTCTCACAAAGCCAAGCGTAACTCAAACACTAATAAATTTTTGACTTTCAAATTTCACACAGATGTCAAGGACAGGGCCAGCAACCTAAAAAGAGAAAAATTGAAATTCCATAATCCCTGGGAAATTTAAATTGAAAATGGGTCTTACTTTTGGACACAGTAGTATCTGCTGTTTATTTTGCTTTTGTATATCGTTTAATTTTTGATATTCAAATAAAACTCGGTTTCCTTTTTTAAAGTAAACTATAATGTACTTTGCTAATTGAATCCATACGCAAATAAATCTGTTAGCCACCAAATGGTTATTTTATATATGATTTTACATAAGCTTCCTTTTAGTAATGCTAATCATTTTTTTTTTTTTGACATCTTCATAACTAATCTATTGTTTTTTTTTTGTTTTTTTTCTTTCTAATGCAGCTGGCAAACACAGACACCTTGGTGTTCTAATCTATTGGTAATAGTAGAAAATTTTTATAGGACTATAAGTATTACTATATTACTTACGCCGTGTCCACACCATTTTTATTATTTTTTAATATGCATTTTAAGCTTTTTATAGTTTGTTTATAAAAAAAATTCAACTGGTTTAAATTTCTATCCTACGCTGAATTTATTAATTATTTCATAAAATTATACTTTTTGCATCATAATGACTCACAATTTATTTTTTAAAAATACAAATATGCACATATTAACACATTAATGTTTGGTAGACCAAAAATAAAGATGGCCCAATTTTTCTTATAAAAATATTAATTTTAAACATTTTTTTTTTTTTTTTTTTTTTTTTTCTTCTAATGCAGCTGGCAAATAGACCGTGATCTTTCGCTATAAGGGCTGCACCTATGTTACTCACTTTGCATTACCCAGGGGCGCGTGTAACTTGATGGTATTAATTTTAAACATACGTAAATGGTTATGCAGACATTATGCTGTAGAATCACCCTACAATCCATATTATGCAATATGGATGATTATTTTAAATAACTTTTCAACACCTTAATTTTTTTAACTATCAAATATGTTTTGTGCTTTTAATTTAGTAATGGGCATGAATCATGTCGTTCAAAAAAAGTTTCGTATCGAAAATATCCCAAAGCGAATATGTTCACATCGTGGCGCCATCTAATGTCTACCAGGAGAACTAATAGAATAAAAAGATAGATGAAAAAGATAGATAAAAAATAATAATAATAAAGAATAAAAAAATAATAATAAAATAATTTATTATGGAATTAACAAATTTCTGTTCTCTTTCCCACTAATTTTTTAATATGAATTTAAAACTTTTACAAAAAAAAATTTAATAATAGAGCTAGTAATTTCTACTGAAACTATTTCAAAAATGGAGATCAATTATTTTTTTTATAAATATTAGCCATTTGTAAATTATTCACCAATATATATTATTATGGCTGATTACAGCAGTAGAAAGTTCGAATAAAAACCTGACAGGAAATATGAGTTGATTCCTTATATTAAACAAACATTTATTTTCTACTTTACATGTTAACAAAAACAAACACAACACTGACTACTACATAGTTTTTCGTTTTACATAATAAAACAAGTAATATATATAAAAAAATTTAATGTCAATTCCTACTTTTTTTTTCACTCCATTGCACAAAGTCCTTTATAAATAATTTTCATTCATTTTTTTAAGTTAGAAAAAATTGTCTCTCTCAAAATTGTCTCTCAAATTGTCAAAAATTCTCTGCCTCTCTCTCTCTCACACACACACACTTTCCATCTCTCTCACTAAATTTATTCACATGTTCCATTTTCCATGTTGTTCCCTCCTTGACTCAGACTACAACCCAGAATGCAAAAAAAAATCTGAAAAAGAAACTCCTCGCTGATGCTATTGATTCCTAAATTTATATCCTGCTCAATATCTTATAGAAGAGAAAAATTTTTATCATATCAAACTAAAATTAACCCTTTGCACTCGAGGGCTCCGGGTTTTAAAATTTGTCTTCAAGCTCGAGGGCTCTGCTACGGAAGCAATGCAAATAACACTATAAATAATGCGTTTCTTTTAATGCGTATATCAAATTTACATGTGAATAGGATCTTTTCACTAAAATCGCTTTGAGTTGCTGGTAATACGAATGAAAAAACACTTCGAGTGCAAAGGGTTAATGAATTGATTTTAATGAATGAATGAATATTTGAAAAAATTGTATTCACATCCAGTGTCATCCACTACAAGTTTAAAAAATGTATTCGAACTCGAGTGGATGAATAAAAAAGTATTTTTATGAACGAATTGAATATTTGTACAAGATATATATAGGGAGAGTGTGGGGCTTTTTTAACCAAACCCACACGGGAAATTCTCATAAGTGAAAGTATTGAAAATTATTTGTGAAGCAGCATGGTGCAAGAAAGGCTAACTTCTCAAATCGTTTTTTTTTTTTTTTTACTTAAAATTGAACAGGGATAAAAAAAAAAAAATTTATAACACACCAGCAAGACATTTATCAAAAAGTCCTAATTGGGTTAAATTGCATAAAGCTAATTTAATAAGAAAATGATTCATCCTAACTTATAACAAAACAGAGATAAAGGTAGTGAGAAGCATTAAAGAAGGGGAGACCCATTATCACCTGTTGTCATGGAGCCTCCTAGTCTCTAGTTACAGTCATAGCTATAGGGCTCAGTGAGAACTATAATATTGCATTGACAGTCTTTTCATTAAGGCAGGATTCGGTCACAAGACAGCTAAGTCAAGCTGTCTTGTTGGTTGCTCTACGGTCATTTTGTGCGCACTTTGGGCTAATTAGACCGGGAACTACTGTTTAACGTGGATTCCGAACCACTCACAAACATCCATGAGCTGTTTTGATGAACGAGGGTTTACTTTGAAAAGGCAATAGAAATTTTCTAGAAATCATAAAGTTATCACAATTATTCTAAAAAAATCACAATAAAAAAATTAAGGACTTTAAGTACATTAACTCAGTGCCAATTTCCAAAATGAGGTAATTACTGAATGATTCTTACTTGTAGAGCAATATACTATATGTTGGTAAATAATAACAAATTACTTTATTGTTATTATTTACTCCATACCACATTCATCTCTTGTTGAACAAATTCTTTTATACCATATGAATTTGTAGAAGGATTTTAACAAATCATAAAACAAGAAGTGATACAACACAGTCAAAACATTGAAAGAACACAGCCAGGAAAAAATTCTCAAACAAGAATATTTGAGAAATGTAAACAACTATGCTGATATCACATAACTTAATTTGTTGAAAAATAATACCTTATAATGCATTTCTGAAATCCTAACATACTTGGAAAATATGCAAACTGTTTACAACTTGTTTTGTTATAATCCACAGTAATAGGGATTCTTTCTGTAGTATATTTGATGTTCTCTTTACAGCATGCTAATACAAGATGGTTAAACCATTTTAAAAGTACAAAATCCTTTGCAGCTCACATGCAGACATCAAATCAACATTAGAAAAACTTCTCGAATTTAATCTAAGAGCTAAATCGAGAACATAGATTGTCTTAAATCACATAATTTATTTGTGTAGTAATGAATATTAGTTCAAATTGATATCTGTAACAAGTCTACCTAATCCAGAAATGCAAAGCTAAGTGTCGAAATGTCCAACTTAAAAAGCTCGATGGCAAATCTTCGAAATGGTTGGAAAATATGGGGATGATGCAAAAGAAAGAATTTTCATGATGATGGTGCTACTTCAGATTTGTGAAAAAAAAAATAAATACAATAAATTATCTGAGGTAGCATCTTTCAGAGAAGCTATTCTCTATGTAATATTAGATAAAGTTATTGGTGGATTCAGGACCGGATTTAGATGAAAAGAGGCCCTAGGCTATTCCACTTATGAGGCCCTTTCACCTTCATTTTTTAAGTTTGTAAATTATATGAGAGATAATGAAATACATCATTACTGTGATATACATCAATATGTTAAATGAAACGTGTTGTGATGGGTACTCGTCTTTATAAAAAATGTGACACGGATAATAAATAAAACAAAAAGTCGAAAACACTTATTTGGGCATTTATTCTCAGCACCCTATGTAGTACTTGTAACAATAACTAATCAAACATGCACAACATTTATAAATAAACAAAATTCAAATAATAAAAATTTTTGCCCACGAAAATAAAATAGGCAATAAAAATTATCCTATTTTCTATCAAATTAAATGAAATATATTCAATACATTGAAGATGAAAGCAAATTCAATTCAGATAAATTTATTACATAATTTCTCCTTATTTTCGATTCAGTGTTTTAGTGTTTACTGTTTTTAGAATAGTGTAATTCTAATTTTGCTAACAATTTGAATGTAGGCCCCTCTTGATCTTGAGGCCCTAGGCTGAAGCCTGGTTAGCCTATAGCAAAAATCAGGCCTTGGGTGGATTGTCTTTTTTTTTTTTTAATGTTGCTTTGAAAGCGTCAATGAAGTTCAGTTTCTTCAAGATAAAATGAAAGAAAATTCCAAATTACTGCTCTACTAATATTACTGAAGATCTTGTAATGGAAGTAAATCATTTGCCATTTGCACATTTACAGCAGATTTTATAGATGGTCAATTGATCCATTGGAGCTGCTGAATTCCATTGGATATTCCTTATACATCCTGATTCCATTAGATATAAACTAAAAATACTCTTTCCAAATATATATTCTGCTTTTTTACTCTGCTAACAATTGTCACCTCTGCGTAGGATTCATTCATTTAAAAAGTAATATAAAAAATAAAATTTAAGTCAATTCGCACTTAGGTCAAAAAGAAATCAAAGGTCAAAAAGAAAAATTTTATTTTAGTTATTTTTTATTAAATAATTACAATTAATAAAAATATTAATTAAATTTAATGAATGAATGAATATTTGAAAAAACTGTATTAACATCCAGTGTCATCCACTGCAAGTTTCAAAAAATGTATTTAAACACGAGTGGATGAATAACGAGTATTTTATGAACGATTGAAAATTTGAACAAGATATATATAGGGGGAGTGTGAACTAATAGTTGGGATTGAATGAATGAAAAGTATTTTATGAACGATTGAAAATTTGAACAAGATATATAGGGGGGAGTGTGAACTAATAGTTGGGATTGAATGAATGAAAAGTATTTTATGAACGATTGAAAATTTGAACAAGATATATATAGGGGAGTGTGAACTAATAGTTGAAATTGAAAAATACCATTGATGTCGATGATTTATCAGATTGCATCTAAACTAAAATAATTGATATGAACCTCTAATCAATATGATATCCAATTCCTTCTTATTGAGCTTTTTTTTTATATAATTGATATGTATTATTGTTTTTTTAATATTTTACAGAAGTACTTATCCTCTTTTAATACATTTGCAAGTACGTTTGAATGTAATTGTGACTTTGTTTATTTAAATGTCCACTTATTGATGAGATATGTCACATTAGTTTTTTCCCAACACCTAATCATTCTTTCGACAGCCCTGGCCATTAGGGGCGTTCTTCCAAAAAGAACTTTGAAACATTTTTTTCATCATACTTAGATTTGTCTTCCACTGTATATTTATTTTTAGGATTTATTGGCCTTGCTGGTTTTGATATCCCAATAGAAATAGATTCCTTTTTCTTATCAGAACACTCTGTTTTGATTTCATTACCACCCATTTCAAAGTTTTTTAAAAGTTTTAATGCTCTGTCGCGAGCACAGTCATCAGGCAAAACAATTTCAGCTGATATTTCATTTATATTTTTCACCCTACAATTAACACTTTTGAGCCTTGAAGACAGGGCATCTTTTACTTCTTTTTTCTTCATATTATTAGGAAAATTTGATACAATTATTAAATGTTCAGTATCATCAGCCAGTGAACGTGCAGGCAACCTTTTAATGAAATCTTCGTAGAAGACACAGCTATGAGAAGCTTCAACCAAAGAATGCCTCGCATTATTTTTACATATTAAGTTAACATAGATGTTATACCTAAAGCGCAAAGTATTCAATATGTTAGCAAAATCAGAGTCTCCTGATATCAAAACAATAGCACAACCTGTTCGACCCTTGTAAAGTTCCAGAAATTCATAAAGAAGAGAATTCAATTTTGCATCTGCAGCATTTTTGTTGGTGCTGCTCATATGAAAAAACAGTTACATTGGAAGCATGAAGTTCCTGTGCTTGTGCGTTACGTTTAAATTATGCACGTCACAGACAACACTGAAACTTCCTTCAGTTCTATTTTTATATAACATAGTGCGCACAAGTTTTACAAAATCAACGGCAGATTTTCCATGCGGAACTGGACAATTCTCAATATCCCAAAACACAGATATTACTCCTGTTTCTTTAGAGGATGTCTTTAACCCTCTATTCTTGGTAAATTCACTACTTTTTTACTGGAAATCATAGAATCTTCTTTTGTAACTCCACTCTCATTTGAAAAATTACCTATTTCGTTATTTGAAAAATCCGTTGTCCAGAAACTTTCCTCTGATGAACAGATAGAAGCAGAAATGTCATCTTCTTCTTCTGAATAACTTACTTTTTCTGTTTCAGTATTCACTGGAATAGGTTGAAGTGTGTTTGAAGAAACCCATGTTTTAATTTCTTTGTTTGTCTTCTCATTCTGCGACAGATCTGGTCTGTTTCCCTTTCTCCTTAAATTTTGCAAGTTTTTTACAGTGGAAGATTTGACATTAGTATGCTGATTTTCATTATTTAAAATGTTGAAAATGTATCCTTTTGGATTTTCATGTTGAAAAGATATCCTTTCGGACTTAAAGTTTTTTTCATTCTTGTTTATTGGTGGTGATTTTAATGGGGCATCTTTAGCTGCAAATGAACTGCTGTACAATAGCGTTTGTTGAACTGTTTTCATTCGGATGGGTTTGAAAAAATACGGAGTGGAGGATTCGGATCTACCTACAGGAAGTGTGTTTGATAGTTTTTCCGCAAAAGCATTTAATAAACTCCCATTTGAAGTTTTAGGGGGGAAAGAAATGTATTTTTAGGCTCCATATTAAAGCCTCTATGTCTGGAAGAAAAGTCTACTTCAGAGCATTGAGCGGTTTGAGAATTGGAATTAATTGGCTTGTGAGCCTGACTTTTACCAGAACTGAAAGCTTTCTGAGAATGTAAAGCATTTAGTTGTTGAAAACGAATTTCTTCAGAATTATGTCCTGGGTAAAAATTAGGTTTAGTTTGACTTCGTCCAATATTCGTTGCCTTCAAATTATTAATTGGAGTATTAGATTCTTGATAACCAGAGAAAACTCTAATTTGAACTGGGGTTTCAAATTCTTTTGATGAAAGCTGAAAATTAGAACCTCGATTTGAATTTTTATGAAAGCCTCTTGTCTGATGCACATGAGAAGGAAAAGATGTATTGAATTGAGGAGTTAAATTTGAACTATTGACATTCATGATAGAAGTTTGGTTCGATAAATTAGCTTCTAGATTTCTAGAAAATAATTCATCATGCGGGACATTAAAATTTTCCGTTTGAATCCTCTTTTGCAAATATGTTTGTTGGCTCGACGGAAATATCTTGTTATTTGTTATTTGTTTATTAGCTTCGAAATTCCCTTTATTACCTTGTGTTCTTTGATGTTTGAATATATCTACGTTTTCGTTGTTTCCTTTCTTGTCGATTTTTGGTTTATCAGCATCTGACGTCGAAGATTTGGGTTTCCATTCTTCTTTGATTTTTGTCCACAAAAGAAATGACCTGGATTTTTCTTTTTTCATCTTTTGAAAACATTATTTCCTGAAAAATGAAAAGGTGAATGTAAAATAAAATTTGCTCAAATGTAGATTAAAAAAAAAAAAATACTAACTTGAATCATTTTACAGAAATATATGAGTTATTTAATTTAAAAATTAAAAATATATTCAATATTCTTTTTAATTTATGTAAACATATGCATTATTTATGTCTTAGTGTTTATCTATTCCTTTGTTAGAAATGACAAACAAAAAAATAGGAAATAGCTGTGTTGACGAAACTTAATGCTAGTCATCAGCATACAAGTGTGTTTCAGCAGTGAGCAATGCAATTTTGCAATGAGTCATAGGCATTCAAGTGAATTTGAGCAATGAAACATTTTCAAAATTCACTTTAATGTTTAAGTGAATTTGAGAAATGAATCATAAACATTAAAGTGAATTTGAGCAATGAGTCATGAGAATTCAAGTGAATCTGAACAAGGAGTCATGAGCATTCAAGTGAATCTGAGCAAGGCGTGATGTAATTTTGCAATGAGTCATTTGAAATAAATTAAATTTTTCTAAAATATCACCTTTTAAATGACAAAATAAATTTTTTTTTACTCTAAAAATTTTAATGAAATATTTCACATAAAAGAAGTAATCTGCAAATATTTTAAGATAACTAATACTTCTTAAATCCACGTCCGCTTCCCCATCGTACAAAAATGTGCATCTGTATTTGCAAAAATCATTGGTCCATTTTGGAATATTTAGTACCAGTTGGTTTAACCAGTTTTATTTACCTAAAATTTGCTTTTTTTTTCAATTCCTTCTATTAGCTCCCACTCTCCCTATATATATCTTGTTCGAATTTTCGATCGTTCATAAAATACTTTTTATTCATCCACTCAAGTTCAAATGCATTTTTTTTTTTAACTTGTAGTGGATGACACTGGATGTTAATACAGTTTTTTTAAATATTAATTCATTAATCAAATTTAATTTAATTAGTTTATTTTTTTTTTTTTTTTTAGATTTAAGTTGTATGTATCTACCAATAGATGGCGCCAGATAAACTTAAAAAATTTATGAAAATTATTTATAAAGGAATTTCTGCAATAGAGTGGAAAAAAAGTAGGAGTTGACTTTTAAAAAAAAAAATTTCATATTACTTGTTTTATTCAAAATGTTTAAAATCTGTTTTCAAATCAGTTTTTTTTTTTTTTTTTTCAAATATATTTTAGTAGCAAGTAACTTGTTATTTGTTTTATTTTAGACGATAAATATGTGAACCAACTTTACATGATTTGCAATTTTTAACAAAAAAATTTCCCGGTATTTTTTTTCAATACATCTTCAAATAGTTATTTCATTTCAAACCATACAAAGAAATAAAATATATAGCCAAAAACGCTAAGTAGATTTACAATGTGAGTCATAATTTAATCTTTTATAGCTCCTATTCAAATTTCCTGTTTCTGTTTTACGTTGCAGTCATTTTTTAGAAAAAAAGAATACAGTGTACTTTCATTGGTGGGATTTTTACAGGATTTCCTCTATATAACACAAAAATGCTTGTTTAGTTTACTTTTGTAAAGCATAACTCAGATAAAGCATTCCAGAATGCACAAAATAAATTCAAATTCCCTGGTGAACTACTGTGACCAAAAAGTAAGACCAATTTTCAATTTAAGTTTCTCGGGCATATGGTATTTCAATTTTTTTTTTTTTCTTTTTAAGGTTGTTGGCACTGTCCTTGACATCTGTGTAAAATTTCACGTCAAAATATCCCTTAATGTTTGAGTTACGCTTGGCTTTGTAAGACGCTAAAACTGATTCCGGCGATTTTTGAAATGTCTGAATTCATTGAGCAAGAATTTGCATTCAATTTTGTTTGCAGAAACGTATAGAATGTTGCAGAAGGCATTCGGTGAGTATTCCTACATCGGAAAGAAATGTTTACAAGCGGTATAAACAGTTCAAAGAAGGCAGAGAAGTTGAAGATGAAGAGCCCTCTGGTCGATTCTCCACTTCAACCGACGAAGTTCACGTCCAAAAAATTAAATATTGGGTGATCGCAAACCGTCGATTTACAATTAGAGAACTTGCTGGTGATGTTGGAATTTCAAAAGGATCAGTCAATTCCATTTTGGGCGCCAAACGCGTCACATCTTGATTGGTACCGAAAACACTAAATGCGCCAGCTCACACTGCACTGATTCTTCGTGACCTTTTCGCCAAAAATGAAACTCATATTGTTCCTCAACCACCGTATTCACCTGATTTAGCATCGTGCTACTTCTGGCTATTCCCTAAACTCAAAAGGCCACTCCGAGGACACCGTTTTGAATCGATTGAAGGGACATTTCAAAAATCGCTGGAATCAGTTTTAGCATCTCCCAAAACCAAGCATAACTCAAACACTCATGAATATTTTGACGTGAAATTTCACACAGATGTCAAGGACAGTGCCAACAATCTAAAAACGGAAAAAATTTACATACAATATGCCGGGAAACTGGTTGAAACTGGTGTTACTTTTTGGACACTAGTATCAGAAAAAAAATGTCTAAAGTTTACAACTGCTTAAATTCCAGAAAAGATCAAATTTACGTTCTTTACCCAAATTTGGCTAGAATTAAAAGTTGCTGGGATTTACCTAATGCTGAAATTGAAATTAATTAAAGATGGAATCAAAGTACTGGTTCTCCTAGTGATTCACTTTAATTCTCAAAAAGGCAATCTTCCACGTTTTCAGTATTTTTTAAGAAATATCTATTATTCCTTATTTATTAACTTTTATTTAAATTTAAAAAAAAAGACAAGTCTTTCAAATTCACTGTATCAGTGAAGGAAAGTCCTGAAATATTAGATATGTTCAGCAATTTTCATTCTTAGGCCAATATCTAAAGGCTTTTATAACTATTTTAATTATTATTGAATATTCTTACTGGAAAATAAATTTTTTTCATAAATAAGCCAATAAATCAATTAATCTTAATTCAATAAATCAATAAATTATTTCATTAAGGTGTCAATATTAAATCTTTATTTCATAAAAATAGATTTAAATTCGATCTCTGCTTTAAATTCGTGTTGTTGTTATTTCGTTGATTTCTTAAATAGCTAGTTGTGAATAAAATATTTCAATTTATTCTGCAGAAGTTATCATTAAAAAGTAAACAGTGCAGTTCTTGAAAAAAATATTGGGTTTTGGAAAAAAGTTTTTAACAACTGAATTGACTTTTAGAAATCATGTAAATTATACAAATTAGTGTAAATGCCATCTTACGAAATACTCAGCAAAATATTAAGTTAATTTAATAATAATAATACTCGATAATATATATATATATAACTTAAATTTACTATTCTTTGTAATATTCACTTGACTAATTTAGTTTCGAGTTCTGACCTGACATTGCTATTGCTTCACTTCAAACTATCTAATATCAATCGTTAAAAATTGAATCAATTCTATATATTAATCAATTCTATAATTGCATTCATAAAAATAAAGATAATTTGTTCTCAAACTTTACGTAATAACTCATTTAACAGGCCTTTTGAAGCATTTAACTTTCATTAAAAGTAAAAATGTTATTGAATGTTTAAAATCGTAAGAAAAAAATCGCAATAAACAAAATTAGAATGGAGACACAGAAAATATTTACCTATAAAAATTTCATACATTTTTTTTTTCTTTTAAAATTAATTTTTATTGGAAATAGAAAATATAGATTTAATTTGATTGTAAAACAATTTTTATAAAGAATAGATAAAATATTTATAATTCTCATTAGGAGGAGGAGTTTTTATTGATTAAAAAGTAGTTTTATTGATTAAAAAATTATTTACTATAAAAGTTTTATTAATTAAGGAGTAGTTTTTGTTGATTAACAAACATTGACTCATATAATGTATCTACAACATGTTATTAAGTATATATTACTTACCTATTAAGTTATTGCTTATCCATTAAAATAAGTTTGAAGATACATACACATCCAATGTATGCTTTATGACACAAACAACATTTTCAAATGATTTTTTTTTTCAATGATTCATCATTCTTATTCAAGATCGCAACTAAATTGAATATGGTAGTATATTATAATTTGTTATAGAAAATATCAGACAATCTCTATCTAGAAATAAAAATCCTGTAGATCACTCCTTGAAGAATAATTTCAGAGGAAAGTCATCTTCAGTAACAAAGTGCAAAAAATCTCAGCTATGGAATAATAAACAGCACACTAACTTCATATGTGTTGAAGATAAACACAGTTCGATACAGGAAGTTTCAAGGTTAATGCAAGAAGTTTTTTTAAACGTTTATGCATCCAAAGGTGAGATAATATTTATCTGATTAAAAATCGTGACACGACAGAAATAAAACGAGATGCCACCTTTTTTTTTTTTACCAAAAACGAAAGTAATAATTAAATAAAAAAAAGTTTGCGATATCTCTAATTATTGACAGGACTTTCATGCCAGGAGGAAAGCTGAATAAATGACGCCAATTTTTAATTTTAGCAATACAACTGTGTCCAAAAAGTACGACCCATTTTCAATTTAAAATTCACGGGGCTTATGGTATTTTTTTTTTTTTCTCTTTTAGATTCCTGGCACTGTCCTTGACACCTGTGTGAAATTTCACGTCAAAATATTCATTAGCAATTGAGTGACGCTTCGCTCTGTGAGACGCTGAAAATGATTCCGACGATTTTTGAAATGTCTGAATGAATTGAGCAAAGAACTTGCATTCAATTTTGTTTGCGGAAACGCATAGATTGTAGCAGAAGGCATTCGGTGAGCATTCCTATATCGGAAAGAAATCTTTACAAGTGGTATAAACAGTTCAAAGAAGGCAGAGGTCGCATTGGAGACGAAGAGGCCACTTACAATTAAAGACCTTGCTGCTGATGTTGGAATTTCAAAAGATCGGTCCATTCCATTTTGGGTGTCAAACGCGCCCAATTTCGATGGGTACCACCGAAAGCACTGAAGGCGCCAGCTCACACTGCATTGATTCTTCTTGACTTTTTCGCCAAAAATAAAACTCGTATCGTTCCCCAATCACCGTATTCACCTGAATTAGCCCCGTGCGACTTCTGACTATTCTCTAAACTTAAAAGACCACTCCGGGACATCGTATGGAGTCGATTGAACAGATTCAAAGTGAGTCGGCGCGCTTTGAAGGCCCACCCTGCCGATGACTTTTTAGCATGCATTGAGTATTGGAAAAAAGTTGGCACAAGTGCTTTGTCTCCGAAGGGGATTACTTTGAAGGCGATGAAATAAATTTGGGAGAATTGATAAAGAGTTTTTTGAAATAAAAATAATTGGCCTTATTTTTGGGCACAATAGTAGTTCTTAAAGTACAGTAAGTAACTCTTAACCAAATAGCGGTATGATTAATAGGAAAATATTAATCCATTCAAGATATGGATCCTCTGTTATATGCAAAAAGAAAGTTTTATTTACAATTTGAGTGTGCTATGTACAAACGAACCTAATCCCGCTAGAATCTCACTGACAAATCAAAATCAAAACCAAAAACTTAATCTGGCATCACTAGGAGGTGCGCCATCTATATTTACAAATTTTATCTGCATGCTGAAAATAAATTCTTGGGACGACCTTCTTAACACGTAGTGGGGATAAGTGAAAATTTATCAGGGGTTTTTTTTTTTTTTGTTTGTTTATTTTGTAGCAATTATTTTTAAATACATTTTTAATACATTAATTATAGATTTATTTGTGGATTATGTCGATTTTATTCATAAAACGTTTATTAAAATGGGCCTGAATGGCCGAGTGACTAGCGCTCTGACGCTCGGTACAACAGGTTTCGGGTTCGAGTCCCGGCGGTGCCATGGATGTTTGTAGTGGTTCGGAACCCACTTTAAACAGTAGGTCCGGATCTAATAGGATCGAGAGTTGCGGGGGTAGTGTTACTCCTCATCTGTAGTTTATCTTCAAGCTACACGCACCTCCTGGGTAGTGAGTAACGTCGATGCAGCGCTTGCCTTAAGGCATCAAAGACAACTGTCTGAGTGTTTGCCAGCGGCATTAGAACAAAAAACTTATTAAAAGGCACAGTTAGAGTAAAAGGAGATATTTTTGTTATGAAGAAGGCTATTTCTCATCTCTTTTGTGAAGAAGAAGTTATTGAAAGTCGTTTGGCTTTTCCTGTTTCGGTCAGCACGGGGTTGTCGACAGCAAGACATCGCATCCATGGAATATCGTCTTGCTTTTAAACTTCTATCTAAAGTTACACCATTTTGTAAAGACTGATCCATAAATTCAATTATTTTCATTAAATTTTTTAGAGGATCCGATAAAAGTTCCTTTAGCTGCCCCCCCCCCCTCTCCCCTCCCGGCCTCCACAGAAAAACCCATTTCATCGTCTTCGAGCCCTTGTAGAAATTCTTTTTGAGATTCATCATTTGAAAGAGTTTCACCAGTAGTAACTTTGCAATAACTGTTCAATCTCCTGCGCATTTCTATATTACGCCAGGGTGGCCAACCCGAATGATCTTGCCGGCCACTTTGGAAATGCATCCTAACTCCGCGGGCGGCATATAAATTTATATATCCCAGTATTAGATTTTAGATCCCCACTATAGACATTTTTTTCTTGAGTGAAAAATTGAAACAGAATGAGTTATCAATGTTGTGTTTACTATTATTCTTACATGTAAACATAGATACTATATTAATAATGATGCTAAACGTACATTGTAAAAAAGAAATATATAGTACTCAAAAATGAAATGTAAAAATATAAACGAAATAAAAAAAATGAAATCATTAAAAACATATTTATTTTAGTAGTAAGATATTTGTTTCTCCACTCTTTCACTTAGATTTTTTGCAAATCGGTTTCCATTTGGTTGTTGCGTCTGTTATGTTTGAGCGTGTTTTTGTGTTGGGTCAGTTTCATTTTAAAGAAAAAAACAAGTAATATAAAAAAAAAAAAAAAAAATTAAAGTCAATTCTACTTTTATTTCACTATATTACAGAAAAGTCTTTCACCAATAAAGTTGAAATTTTCCTCTTACGTCTGGCGCCATCTATTATTAGATACATGCAATTTAAATTAAAAAAAAAACTATAATTAATTAATTAAATTTAATTACTGAATTAATATTTGAAAAACTGCATTAACATCCAGTGTCTTCAAGACAAGTTCAAAAAAAAAATGTATTTGAACTGTAGTGGATGAATAAAAATTTTTATGAACGACTGAAAATTTGAAGAAAATATAGAGAGAGAGCGTATGAGCTAATAGAAGGAATTGAAAAAAAAAAAACGATTCGCAGGTGTACTATAAGTAGTTTGTTTTCAATGGACATTGACGTTGAATGAGAGAGTGTAAAAGTACGAATGCAAGAGTCATAATTTTTTTAAAAAATATGATTAACATGGGAACAGCAAGTTTGTTTTTCGTCGAAATTTCACCTCTTTAAAGGTCCACCAACGACTGAAGTTTATAAAAGCTCTTTTGTTTGGGAGGGTAAAAAATAAATTTATAAGCCAGAAGCCAGAATGAGCCACTTTATAAGCCACTTGAGTTTAGTCCCAATATTCAGCCATGAGGAATTTCAATAAAATTGCATTGGCTTTAGAGTTTCCTCGTTGTACAGAGAAACAGGGACAAACAAACACAAAATTATTGTTATTAAGTAAAAGTTAATAAATCTAAAGGTAAACCTAAACGTTATTTAAATTATTTAACATTTATATAATTTGTTCAGAATTCAGATGGGAAATTCAAAATACGAGACATTTTGTGATTTAGAATAAAATTACAGTTTTCCTAAAGCTTTGTCAAAATATAAAATTTGAAAAATCAAATCGAATTAAATGAGAGTTATTATTCTTTTTAAGTCTTGAAAAGAATGACAGAAAAGAATTTAAAGAGGAACACGCTCAAAGATCACTCCATTTATTTTACAGTCATCGTGAATTACAATTTTGGTAAGCATACAAAGCATGATAATTATTTATTATTTACACAAAACATTAATTCAAAAATTGACAACATATGCAAATTTCATTTGAATTTTATTGTATTTAAAAACTTTTCTAGCTCTCTTTTCATTTTTTAGCGTCATCATTTTTTTTTTTCCTTCACCTAATTATTGAGTTGAATAATAATAGATCAGGCCATACAAAATTCTCCATTTCAAGGTCGTATTATTTCAGGAAAATCAGATGTTGATATTAAAAGTTTTTTTTAGCATAAGGTTTTTTTTTTTTTTTTTTTTTTTTTGAATTAGAAAAAAAATATTTATAACTTTTGTGATTATTTTTTGTAAAAATTGTTGTTATTAAATGCAAGATAAATGTATGTTCTGTTCAAAATTTCTCCCACCCTCTATCCCACTTTATATAGTTTTTTTCGTTTGTTTTTTTTATTCTTAAACTTTTTCTGTTTTCCCTTTTTCTTAAAATGTTTCTTTTATTTTTTTCCCCTCATTTTGCTTGCAGCATATCTTCATGTGTATTGCAGTCACTGAATCTCTCTTTTTGTGTTCCAGCATTAAATTATTGCGTTGATCAATAGCTTCGACAATTCCTGTCTCTGTGCTCATGTCAATATTTATGCCCTTTTTTTTTTTGTGTGTGTGGTAATAATGATGTCGTCGATGCCTTCTTGAACATTTCGAATTCCATGCTTCAAGTCTACACAATTTTACATATTTTCTATTTGTTTTGCACCCTAAAAAAACCCTTACTTTAATTGTTTATCTCAGAACAAGGCCTTCACCTTCAGCCACCAAGTGCATGGATCCGGGTCATCCGTAGCCTACTTGCAATACCGTCGAGGCACCCCAGTCAACCACCGAGGTATTGGAACTGTGCCATATGCACTCATAATACTGCGTTCGTCGGGGACCACTTCTGAACTCAGACTCAGCCAAAAAAAAAAAAAATTGCTCAGTCAAAAACATATTTGAGTTTTTCTTGTCAATGTTTTTGTACACTCATTTCACAATTTTCATTCTTCTATACCACTTTTATGTGGTGATTTTCCATTGTTTGGTATTCTGGAACTTTTTCCAGTAGCAAAAAGAAAATCTCTAGAATGCAATATGTTTCATTTCTTTTCTTTTTTTCTATTATTCTTTGTAGCATATCTTCATGTGTATTAAAAAGCAGCAGATTCTTAATTCATTTTATAACGTCTAATTATTGCGTTGATCAATGGCATCGACAATTCCAGTCTCTCTGCTCATTTCATTATTAATCTTCTTTTTCTTTTCGTGATGACTTCAATGTCTTCTTGAAGCTAATAACATTTTATATTCCTTGCTTCAAGTCTACAACATCTTACATATTTTTCACTTGTTTTTCACCGCGGAAGAACCCTTACTTTAATTGTTTATCTCAGAACAAGGCCTTCACCTTCAGCCACCGTGCATCACCGTAATTGTTGAATCCGGGTCATCCTTAGCCTACTTGCAGTACCGTCGAGGCACCCCAGACAACCACCGAGGTATTGGAACTGTGCCATCTGCGCTTGTAATACTGCGTTCGTCGGGAGACCGCTTCTGAACGGTGAGAGTGACTTGTTACGAAAGATAACCAATAAAAGTTTGGGTTTCCCTGAAAAAATTTAAATTGCTAAAAACCAAAGACTCAGTCAAAAAAAATTTGAGTTTTCTTGTCAATGTTTTTGTACACTCATTTTCACAATTTTCATCCTTCTATCCAACTTTTATGTAGTGTTTTTCCATTTGTTTGGTATTCTGGAACTTTTAGAATAACAAGAAAATCTCTAGAATACAATATGTTTCATTTCTTTTCTTTTTTTTGTAGTAAAAAGCAGTAAGCAGCTTTGTGTGTAGTAAAAAGCAGCAGATTCTTAATTCATTTTATAACGTTTAATTATTTCGTTGATCAATCGCATCGACAATTCCAGTCTTTGTGCTCATGTCATTATTTATCTTCTTTTTTTCTTTTCGTGCGGCCTTCTTGAAGCTAACCACATTACCAATTCCATGCTTCAAGTCTACAACATCTTACATATATTCCGTTCGTTTTTGCACCGCGAATTAACCCCTTACTTTAATTGTTTATCTCAGAACAAGGCCTTCACCTTCAGCCACCAAGTGCATGGATCCGGGCCATCCTTAGGCTACTTGCAGTACCGTCGAGGCACCCCAGACAACCACCGAGGTATTGGAACTGTGCCATATGCGCTCGTAATACTGCGTTCGTCGGGAGACCGCTTCTGAACGGTGAGAGCGTCTTGTTACGAAAGATAACCAATAAAAGTTTGGGTTTCCCTGAAAAAATGAAAATTTCTAACCATAATATGAATGAAGATTTGATGGGTGATATACGTGAGAAAACGTTCAGGAGTCCAGGTGTGTTGAAACTTTTAACAATTGCAGATGCATCAGTATCATCAGGAGGGTTTTTTCCTATAGGCTAATTAGGCTTTGGCCTGGGGCCTCAAGATCAAGAGGGGCCTACATTCAAATTGTTAGCAAAATTAAAATTACACTATTCTAAAAACAGGGAGGTGAAAGGGCCTCGTATAGCCTAGGGCTTCTTTTCATCTAAATCCGGCCCTGAGTATCATATTCATAGAACTGCAGCTTGACGAATTAATTACTGTAAATGCAAAAAGCCAAGGAATGCATTTGCATTATAGCAAGGTGAAGTAGATCATTGGCTTCCTTAAACGAAACAGGTTTTAATTATCAGAGATTTTGACTTAATACTTGTTTTCTTGTCAATGTTGTTGTAGTCTCATTTTCATATTTTTCTTTTATATATTTGTCAAAAATTTTGATCTAATTCTTCATTTCATTGTTAAAATTTTTGTAAACTGTTTTTAGTTATTTTTTTTTGATTTGATTTCCAATGTTTTGGTCTGAATGGCCGAATGGCTAGCGCTCTGGCACTCGGTACCCCAGCTTCCGGGTTCGAGTCCCGGCGGTGCCATGGATGTTTGCAGTGTTTCGGAATCCACTTTAAATCGTAGGTCCCGGTCTAATAGGATCATAGAGTGTTGCGAGGGCATTGTTACTCCACGTCCGTGGTTTATCTTCAAGTTACACGCGCCGCCTGGGTAATGCAAAGTGAGTAACGTCTCGGCTGCGCTTGCTTTAAGGCATCCAAGACAACTGTCTAAGTGTTTGCCAGCTGCATTAGGAAAAAACAGTTTTCAAAGTTTTCGAAATTTTTTATATAAAGGGATCTTGCTTCAGTCAAAGAATATACTAAGATATTTAACACAGAAAATGACACTGAGATATTTATCTGAAAAGAATTTAAATAACACAGAGAGTCAGAAAAATATTCTCCCTTCAGTATTTTTTGTACTCTCATTTTCCACATTTCTTATTCATATATTTGTTAAAATTTCTATCTAAATATTCATTTCATTTTTAGGCTTTTGTAAATTGTTTTAGTACTTTTCCCGGTTTCATTTCAAGTTTTCGAAATTTAATAAATAATTGGATCTTTCTTCAGTTAATAGAATGCTTTTTGAATCTTTCAATATTGACAATAATATTTTTCACTCTATCACTTGATAGTTGATTCGTTTGAAGTTGAATGTTTAAACAAACAAGAGGTTTCAAATGAACCCTTTTAAGATAAAACAATAATATTAAAAAAATTAAATTAAAACGTGACAAAATAATTAAATGCAATGATTACAGAATAAACACGTAAATGAAATAAAAGGCTTTGCTTAGAATGCTACAATTAATTATGCATTACAACAGATGTATATAAAGATAATATTCAAAAAACGTGTTTACAAATAAAAATAATAATTTTAAAACAATCGTGTATCATTTAAAATAGATTTTAGTACTTATGTTTACATTTTATCTTTTCACTTTAATCGTTTTAAAGATCTTAGACATATTAATTATTTTTGTGAACAAACATTGTTTTCTATAACATAAAAACAACACTTAAAAATAAAAATGGGATTTTTTTTTTGTGCAATACACTGAATGGAATCATTATATTTTTAAATCCCTCGGCAAATTCATGATAATCTCTCGTTCAGCAACTTTCAATTTGTTGTCTTTACATACTCAGTATTGGGGGCCTGAATGGCCGAGTGGCTAGCGCTCTGGCGCTCAGTACTACAGGGTTCGAGTCCCCGGCGATGCCATGGATGTTTGGGGTGGTTCGGAATCCACTTTAAGCCGTAGGTTCCGGTCTCATACGACTGTTGAGCGTTGGGCGTAGAGCTGACAACCCTACCTCGTTAAAAAAGAAAAACATCTCTCGTCTCGAAATCTACCAGTCGGTAGACGGCCTTGGCCCACAACGGGCTATGGCGCCAATGATAATGATGACATACTCTGTATTATGTAGCAGGCCACTCGGCGTTCATGAAACTATTGTCGAAATATCATAGTCCGCCTTCACTTCTCGAATCGTATTTCTCACAGCTTTTAGATTCGTTGGACGAAGAAGGACGCATTTTATCAGTGTCGTGGATTTCTTTTGCGTAAGTGGTGAAGAACTCTATCTGATTGCTGCTTGTGGAATGCTTTCCTCTGCTGGAATTTGTATGCTTTAGCAGCTCTACCCAGCGTCACTTTGTAGTCTTATAACTGGCAACTGACTAACGTATAGATTACGGAGTACCCATGGGGAAAAATACCCCTAAACCTCCTCATCTTAATTCATAAATAGGATTTTTAAGTTTAATTGGCTGCTTTAATGTTAATAAATATAAAATAACTAGATAAAGTTTCTAAAATTCAAATAAATGGTACTCAAAAGTTAAAAACACTAAAAATAAATAAAAGTAAAATACAAAATAAAAAAAATTATAAAAAATGGAAGTTTAAATTCGGTAAAATTAGGAATATAAATAAGCAATTCTTTAAAGATTAAATCTTGCTTTGATCCAAGATTGATGGATGATTTGATGGATCTGTTGCCTTCCTGTTGAGGTGTTGCCTTCCAGTTGAGGTATTGCCTTGGAGATGAGATGTTGCCTTGAGGAGGAGGTGTTTCCTTCCAGTTGAGGTGTCACCTTCTAGTTGAGCTGTTGCCTTGGAGATGAGGTGTTGCCTTCCAGTAGAGGCGTTGAATAGGAGATGAGGTGTTCCCTTCCAGTTGAGGTGTTGCTTTCCAGTTGAGGTGTTGCCTTGGAGATGAGGTGATGCCTTCCAGTTCAAGTGTTGCCTTGGAGATGAGGTGTTGTCTTCCAGTTGAGGCGTTGAATAGGAGATGAGGTGCTCCTGTCTTCCAGTTGATGAGGTGGTGTCTTTGTCTTGGAGATGAAGTGTTTGTCTTCCAAAGAGCTGGTGCCCTTGGGGATGAGGTGTTGTCTTCCAAAAGAGCTGGGGATGCCTTGGAGATGAGGTGTTGTCTTCCAGTTGAGGTGTTCCCTTGGAGATGAAGGGATGTTTGTCTTCCAAAAGAGCTGGTGCCTTGGGGATGAGGTGTTGTCTTCCAGAAAAGTTGGTGCCTTGGGGATGTTGTCTTGAGCTGGTGCTTGGGGATGAGGTGTTGTCTTCCAGAAGAGCTGTCTTCCAGAACAGCTGGTGCCTTGGGGATGACTGGTGCTTAGGGATGAGGTGTTGTCTTCCAGAAAGCTGGTGCCTTGGGGATGGTGTCTTCCAGAAAAGTTGGTGCCTTGGGGATGAGCTGGTGCTTCCAGAAGAGCTGGTGCCTTGGGGGAGGAGCTGGTGCCTTGGGGAGGAAGAGCTGGTGCTTTTGGGGATGAGCTTTGGAAAATTATCTAGGTGTTAATGGATTATCTATGAATAATTAGTAATGATTTTTATCGAATTCGAGAATAGATGCCCGTCATTGTACTAAAAAATCTAGGCTGTGTTCAATAATTTTATCTAGAATTTTGTCAATAAAACTTACAACAACATTTTGTGACATTGCGCCGAAGCATTCTTCCATTTATTTCAATTACAACCCTGGAATACATTTTTTATTAACTCTGCAATTATTTCATCAAAATGTGTAAAATTTTAACTTAATACATTTTTTGCCTTAATTTAAAAAATATATATATTCTTTCATTTTAGAAGAATATTTATAGAAATATTTTTTTTTTTTTTTTTTACTTTTTTTTCACCATATTTTCCAACATTGTATAACCTTAAATATATTTTTCACGCTGCCTTTATATCGCATGCCTCTACAATAACATGTTTTAAATACAAAATGTAGCATAAAACTAATTTATAACATGAGTTTGGGGTTCATAACTAGCACTCGATAATAGCTCTTACTTACATGTAATTATAGGATACTATTGTTAAATATATTTGCAAAATATGGCGCTATACATAATAAAAATTTTTTTTTTCAAATTAATTAACTTTTTAACAAGAAATCTTCTCGTTATGGTACTTAGGACATCCACTGTTCTTTTTGGGCATAAAAAAAAATAACAATTTGTTTTTAAATAAACTTTCTCTATTTTTTAGAATTGTAACATCATTTATCATTAGTTGCTTTTTAGAGTTTATACAAAAACTAATCGATTTTAAATCGATTTTAAAAATAAGCCTTAACATACGTATAACGATTGTTGTACCATTTTTCTAAACAATCTAAACAGTCCCTACAATAATACTTCCTACACGAAAAAACGTAGTTTATTATATCATTACGCAACACAAATAGGCACTTACTTGACGTTTTTCAAAAATATTTATTATATATACTACTAAATATTAATTTCATTTTAAATTATAATATTTTTCAAAATTTTGCAATTGCTATAAAAGTCATCAACTAGTATAATCAAAAATATCATCGCAAAAATTATTTTTTATCAAATGATTCATTCTAATTTAAATAGTTTAGACTTTTTAGTACCTTACATAAAATCATCAAGAAAAATTATACCTTCATTAAAATTCGTGCTTATTCTTTTTTTTTTTCATCTATTTAAAACAGATACAGCAAACCATTATTTTGAAAATTAATTAATTTTAATTTTAATTTTATTAGCAAACTATTATTAATAATAATGATCACATCTTTAAAGGACCGATGAAAAATGTTTCCATTTCATTAAATATTAAGAAAAATAAACAGTCGTATTACAAAATGATTTTTTAGAACACAATTAATTCATCCATTGCCATAGAATAGAATCTCAATTCTTTCGGAAATAATGACCAAACGATTGATAAATAAAATGAAAATTAAATTTATTAAATAGATTATAAAAAGAAATAAATAATTCTTTCGAAATAAAAAAAAAATAATAATTATTTCGGAAATATTTACTAAACGTTTGATAAATGAAAAGAAATTAAAAAGTAGAATTCGTTTGAAGGAAATTTAATTTTCTAAAATGACATCAATCGTTTGGCAAAAAATTAAAATTTTATTTCAAGATTAGATTCTGACCGCGAGTTTCACTGTAATAAAAATTTTATAGTCCGAGTGAAACCGGTGAAAGCAAGCGTGAAACTCTCCTTTTCGTTGACGAGACGCATTTCAAAAAAAAAATAAATAAAATCGAAAATAAATGGACGCCATCACGTGCACTTGTGATTTCTGTATAGTATCAATTGAAAGTATCATTTCAAAACGTTTACCTTTACAAGCAAAATATCTTCACAAAACTGACAAACAAAACTATCCATCTATTTATTCAAAGTAAAGACACCGAAAAGACGCTTTTTTTTTAAATTTTAGAGATTAAATAATATAATATTTTTGGCAGGTTTTGGATTTTTTAGTGAATTGTACAAAATCGCCAGAAGATTTATGAAATATGATAATTATGGGGCGGTTTTTTTATTTAAGTAATCAGAAATATTTTTTTAAGTAATTTTGAAATTTTTTTATTCAATTTTATTTAATATTATTATTTTTTTCATTAAACCAGCTTTTGATAACAAATAAATGATAGAATAAAATTAATTAAAAAAAATTTCCAAATTGCCTCACTTCTCAAATTTTAAAAAACATCTATACAGCAAAACGAGGTGTTCTTTTTAAAACTTTTTTTATGTAATTATTTTACAAATTTTGCTGCAAACATATTTACATATTTAGTGAAAATATACACTTTGGTAGGCTGCTGTCATTTTGTGTCATCTAGCAATTTGCAGCACACTAATTTAGGTTCAATTTACGTATATAGATGGTGCAGAAAACCTTAAAATTTCGTTTTTGTAAGAAGTTTATCTATGTACTTATTTATTGTACATGATTGTGTTGACATTTTAAGATACGTTTAAAAATTTTTTAAAAATATATGCATTTGAAATGCAAAATATGCTATTAAATATTGAAACTGAAAAAATTATTTTAAACGGATAAATAGATAATAGTTTTATATTAACAGTTAATAATGCTTAACTATTAATGTGTTAGCATCTTTAATGCTGTTAAATAGTAAAACTGGAAAAAAATTCTTTCAAACGGATAAATAAATAATAGTTTTTATATTAATAGTTAATAATGATTAACTATTAATGTTTAGCATTAATAGTTTTATTATTAATGCTGTTAATAATTAAATGATGTTTTTCAATAATCTTATTTTTGATAACAAATAAATGATAAAATAAAAAATAATATCAATTAAATTTTTTTTTCAACTTCCGGCAACTTTTCCTTCAAGTTCTGGCAACTCTAACGTAAAGCGTGTTTTGCTAACACAACAAAACGAAACCGGTATCTAATGATGTAGTTTTATTTTACGTTTTAAAGTAAAATTTTATTTGAAAATTTTTGTTGTTGTTGTTGGTCTGCTTAATGCTAGAAACAGTATTTTGTATTAATTTTTTTTTACATATTTGAAACTATCTACTTCTATTTATTGCTGGATTAAACAGAACTGAACCATACCCAATATGTTCGATCAATTTATCCTTTTCTTCAAAAATGCATTTTGCTCATTACTGTGTCTGTACGTTATTCGCATTTTCGTTGTATATTTCCGCGTTCATAAATCAAAATATATCGAGCGAAGACCAAAGTCAATGCCTGTCAAAGTAATGATTCCACTTGGATCAGGTGATTATAATTTAAATGTATATTTTATTTTTGAGTTTACAAATTGAAAATATAGCAATATTTCAAATTTTATTAAAAATTGATATCTAACTTTTATGTGTATTTAATTTATTTATATTCTAATTCATAATAAATGTTCTTTAATTTATATATGTAACAATGATCAATAACTTTTATGTGTATCTGCTCTTACTCAAAAATAAATATAATTATTATAGAATTATATTTATTTGTAATATATATACAGTTAATTTAATAAGGCGCAAAAACTATTACATATTTATGTTAATTAACTAGTAATTTTCTAAATTGGGAATTATTGGGAATAATTTCTAAATTTTGAAATGTTGCAAAAATGAATAGAACACTTCTAATATATTTTCAATTTATGAAATGTTCAAAAAATGAAAATAAAGTTTTATCTTTTCTGGACATAAATATAAATAAATATAGCCAATTTTAATATTTTTTTTTAAGAAATCACTCAGACAGCATTTATTATTCTGCTGTGTTTTGTTACAGGAGGACACACATTTGAAATGTTTCGCTTGATTCAAAATCTTGGTGAAAAATTCTATCCTCGAATTTATATCATTGCAGAGTCTGACTCTCTCAGTGAACAGAAAGCAAAATCATTTGAAGAATCAAAATCAATCAATGTAAGATATTTTTTCTCTTATCTTTTTTTTAATTCACACACACACATATATATATATATAGGGAGAAAGAGATATAGATATATTTATTAGATTATTAAATCAAAATTTCTTAATATTCCAGTCTATGTTCTGATTAATGTTTTGTTAGAAAAACATTTTAGACTATCCAAAAGTTAAATTTTCATAAAAAGTAGTTATCAAATAAAAAAAAAATAATTTATATATATTTATGTATTTAATTATTTATAAATTTGGATATAATGATAGTGAATAATAAACACCTACATTTTATTTATAAATTTTAATTTTCAAAATTTTATTAATATTTTATTTGTTGACTTTTAATACGTTAATTGTTAAGTATTATTTATATTGTGTTTCAGTAAGTTATAGGAGAAACGGGGACACATTTAAAAAAAAAAAAATATTACTTTTTTCATTTCCAATATTTTAATTGGTACTTACGTATTAACGGTACCTTGGCGACAGTTGTGCCAATAAAGAGCACACGCGCCAACCGCAGCTAGAGATTTGGCGGTTTTTAAGTGGCACCAATCTATTCTATTGGTTTGGTAACCTGAGTAGCTGTTAGATTGGCAACACTTAAAAACCGCCTAGGTACCGTTAATACGTAAGTACCTTTTAATTGATCATTTTCCTAATATTTTGTAAGCACTCTAATTTTTTTTTTTTTTTTTTTTTTTTTTTTTTGTCTTTTAAAATCATAGCAAATAGCAACTTATGGTAAAAATATCCAATGTACCCTTTTAAGGAGAACATATTTTGACAGTTGTATTTTTATTTAAAATTTTAAATATTTAATTTTAAAAAAATCAGAAATAGATGGTGATAAATTGACCTATGTTAACAAAATGATGAAATGGTTAATAAATCAAAAATAATTATAGAATTTATTTGCATTTAAAAATAAATATTCTTAATGTATTTGCTATTATATTTTGAACAAAATATTACATACTATGCAATATTAAAATTTTGCATAGAATAATGTTGATGTCACAGACCGTATTGTTGGAAGGGAAGTTATATCACAATTTTTTTTCCCATCAATGCCCTTACATCTTCAATTTCTATGAATATTCTGTTTTGTTCTTTTTCTCAGAACACAATCTATTAATTTTCTTTGTTGAATACATTTGTTTAGATGCCACAGAATTTTCTACAAAAAGCCATACTAGAAAGAAATTATATTCCACTTGCATGTAGAACATTTTCACTTTTAGTATGTATCAATGACATCATCTCACTCAAATTCAATGTTTGTAACCAAATTAAAATTCATATTTATCTCAGACTGACAGTAAATTTCCCAATAAACAAGTGTCACAATGTGCTGCACCAAGTCATTTCTGAACAAATAGTACAGAATATCCAATAATGTTTGGATTCAACTAACACATTCATTAAATGAACTTAACCATTAACAGCATCATCAATGATATTTACAATGAAAACATAACGATCTGAACAAAACATTCGGGCTTATCAGCATGGCCTCTTAACTCTTTAAAATGTCTTTGACCTTCTCTTGATCTTGCCAAACACTCTCAACCATTTTCAACCTTCTCACTGTCCTGCTGACCGAGATCATCTCTTCCTGAGCTTTTTACTGTTCAATCTCTTATCCAGCATTCCTGATCAGAACTCTCTCTGTGTTTCCTCCACTATGGCCATTACTTTAATCTTCTCTGGTTTTTTAGCTGGAACTTCAACTCTTCTTTTCCTGTCTGTTCTCTGTCCTGTGTGGAACTGTCATCATTTTCTTCCTCCTGTGCAGTCAGTTCTAGTTTGTTTACGATACAGATGTCACACTAATAAGGTCATAGGACTCATTTTTTAAAACACATAGAATTATGATTTATACTTGAAAAGATTATGTACAAATTGTACTTTTTTTATGTATAAATGTATTTTACTTTTTGTATGTATAAACACATGGTACTTTTTTCCATTGAAGAAAATATTTGCATTTGTAGAGTTAAAAACAAACATACTTTTATAAGGACAAAATCAACTTATAAGTAATAGTGTACATGAAATTAATTGAAATCCTGTATTGAAACAAATCTTGTAAATGTCATATAGTGTGATTTTTATATAACTTTTATTTCATAATAACTGAGAAATTATAGCCACTGTGCTTGCACTTTGGCAGTGTTAATGGTGTATGTAAGTATTTTAACTAGCTGTCTCTATTAATATTTTTAATCTTAATTTTTATGGGAATAGATATTTGGATAAATCTTTGTTGATAAATTTTTTTATGATTGTTATTTTTTAATAATTGTCTATAATAGATTAAAAATATCATAACTTTAATATAACTTTATAAAGACATAAATGTAATTTAAGAAATATTGGTATTCATTCATTAATTTTAATAAGGAATGAATATGCGACATAGTAATATGATGTTGTTAAATAAATTACTTGGCTGATTTGTACTTTTTAAAATTAGAAAATTCTGAAAATAGGCCCTTCTTTCTGAAATTGAAACATTTTCTAAATTTGAGAGAAAAAAATTACAATGAAGATTAAAGATAATCAAAATTGAAGACAAATTTATTCTTGGAAACTTTGTTGTGGAAATACTTCTCCTCATTTGAGATTGCAAAATCTCTGATGTAAAGAAACATTTAATGTATAAAGAAGATATGTGTAATATGTGTGTGTAACTTGTCTATGAAAATATATGTGTGTGTAACTTGTCTATGAATGTGTGTGTGTGTCATTGCAAGAGTTTAAATGAGAGGTAATAAGAAATGTGCATTAACTTTTATATAAGGAAGTGCATTACTAGGGATTTTATATTTGACTAGTAAGAATCAGAACAAAAAAAAATATTAAACATAATATTTTAAACAATATTCAGTCTGCAACTTTTATAAAGAATTTGTCATTCTTAACATTTAGAATGATTATTACTCAATGAAAATCTGTGAAGAAATTGAATTATTTAATACAAGCCAACTTCTTTCTATGTGAGGACAAAATAATATATGAATAATTTAACCATGTTCCATGCAACCTTAGAATTGAACTTAATCAAATTTGCTATTTTTTCCAGGCAGTAATTAACATAATATTAATTAACTTTTTTTTAAATAATACTTACATATCTATTAATATGTATCATTTTTTATTAGAAGCAGTTTTTAAATATGAATTATCTCTATCATAAAAGGGACAAAAATAAATTGAATTCATATATCAATTAGAAAGTTTGTGTTTGAAACCAGCACTTAAAATTATTATGTACATGATTTAAAATTTTTCTTATCTTTGTTGCAGGCTTGTAATTTAGCTGAATTTTTAAAAATATTTTAAGAACTGAAAGTTTGGGTATTTTGCTATCCTGATTATTTTTAATTTTATAATTATTGAACATCTTAAAAAAAAAAAACTTTGGTTTTAATAATTATTTTTGGTTTTAGTCTGCTACTGAATCATATGTAATAGAGAAGATACTTCGAAGTAGAGAGGTGGGGCAATCTTGGATATCTACTTGTTTTACAACTCTAAAAGCTTGCTTTGTTGCATTTGTTTTAATGATAAAGCATAAACCAGACCTTGTAAGTATATGTTATTTGTATGAATAAAATGGAGGTTTTTTTTTTAACTTTTATTTTAAATAATAATATGAATACTAATAACTGTTTGTGTTTAAACTATACATAGTCTGGCTACTGATTGCGCTAGGTAATCAACCAAGTTGGATGGATAGAAAAAGTCATAGGAAAGGAAATGTCATTTAGGTGGAGTTTTAGTTACAAAACACAGAATTTCTGTTTTTAATAATTAAAATTTTAAATGACTATTGGAAAAGAAAAAAATTAGGTGAAAAAATTCCATACCAGCTATGATACTTTTTTTTTTTCCAAGCAACTTTACAGCATTTTGTCTGATTAGCACTCCTATCAAGTCATGATTCATCCGGTAAACATTCAGTTAATTTCATCCTTAAACTGAATGTTTACCTTTCCACATTATCTGTGGTTGGACTGTAAGTATATAAAATGTGCACCTGTGAATATTTATTGAAGTCATTTATCCTATAATATTATTTACATGGATCAATTTTATAAATTTGAAGAATTTAAATTTAGCATTATGAGACACACATTTTTGATTTATGATAAAATATTTTTAAAAAATGGCACAGAATATGATGCAAATTAGTTTAGTGATTTAAATGGTATTAAAAGGGTGTAAAAAATTTTATGTGCTTTACAATGATGCACTTATTATTTATTTCAATATAATTGTGAAATATGCATTATTTAATTTTATAAAGTTTAATTGTAACCAATAAGCCAGACAAGATTTCTTTTATATTATCAAACATCCAAATTTAGATAATTACACTTAAAAAAATTTCTACTTCTATCCTTTTTAATGTGTTGATTTTTTTATATAAATGTAAAATAAGAATCATTTGTACTTTTTAGCTTCTAAGATTGTGAGTAACACTAAAATTTTCAGAATTGCATGTCACATATTCTAAAACAGTACATAAAACAAATTATCCCCCTTCCCCCATAAAGCGGCCAAGTGGCTAGCGCTCTGGCCTTTGGTTTCCCAGGCTTCAGGTTCGACTCCTGGTGATGGCATGAATGTTTGTGAGTGGTTCGGAATCCACATTAAACTGTAGGTCCTGGTCTGCTTAGCCTAAAATATGCACAAGATGACTGTACAGCAACAAACCAAACCAACCCCCTCATCTTTTCTGCAAAACTGCAATATAAAATTTGGCTAGAAAAATCATTTTATATTTAATATATATAAACATCTATTTTAAGAGAGAAATATTTGAAAAGAGATTATTTCCGAATGGTTAACAAGAAATTTTTGGAATGGTGGCATGAAAATTTAAAAATCAGTAGCGTCAACCCTTTGGAATTATCGGGTTTTTCTTTGCAATAAACTCTGAAACAAAACCTCTATTGGATGCTAAGTAATTTTTTTTCATGGTATGTCTAAATAGCATAAACACTTTTAAAATAGCCACTATATTGTTTATAAATGATGTTGTTAATTAGCAATTTTTGTAAAAATGTAAAGTTAATGTTTTTTGTTGATTGTTAAAAAATAAATAATTGAATTCAGTTTTATAAAATGGTTTTACAACTAATTCAATTATTGGCTTAACTAATTTACAGTCATATTTAGGTAGAATGCATTTTAAATAATAACAAAACTATTTTTTTTTCAAAGAATTTCCAAAATAAATAATTATAAGCTTTTTACCAGTAAAAGATTAAACACAAAAAGAGATGTTTGTATATTATATAACAGAAGTAGCGATTATTTTTAATTTCTTTTAATTTGAAGCATAGAAATCGATTTGCAAAATTACACTGTTTATTGAATTAAAAGTATAAACTTTCTGGCAAGATTTCTTTTCTGTTATCAAACCTCCAAACTGTGATAATTGCACTTAAAAAAAATTAACAAATTCAAAAGGAAAGATAATTAATAATCTTTTATGTTCAAGTTATTTTCTTTTATAAATACAAAATAAAAAATAAATTTGTATTTTGTAAGACTTTAATGCATCATTAAGTCTAATCAAGTGAGATGGTTAAAAAATAATTTGATTCAGGTAGATTTTTAAATTTAGTAGACATGATCAATTAAGAATCAAAATTACATTTTCATGATTTAGTCTTGAATTTGCCAAATTAATACTGTAATTTATATATGTTTTTGAAAATTAATTCAAACATTTCTAGGTGTTGTGCAATGGACCTGGCACCTGTGTGCCAATATGTGTAATTGCTTATCTGTTTCATGTAAGTACACATTTTATTTTTAAATAATAAGAACTAACGTGCATTGTGATAATTAATCATGTATAATTTGTTGCAATTGCAGGTATTAGGATGGAAACATGTCAGAATTGTTTATGTTGAAAGTATTTGCCGTGTGAAAACCATGTCACTGTCTGGCAAAATATTGTATTACATAGCAGATCGATTTTTTTTGTTCAGTGGCCGCAGTTAAAGGAAAAATATCCTCATGCCAAGTATATTGGTAAACTGATTTAAAGAGTCTTATTTATATATATATTTGTGTGCAATTTTTTTTTTCTCTCCTTCAAATAAAGTCTTTCATTTTCTGCAAACATGTTTTTCTTTTATTATCAATTTTGATTATGTGAAAATCCTATTTTTTTCTTTTTTAACCTAAATTAGATATGAATATATTTAGAGCCCATTGTTGATTAGGAAAAAAAAAGTACTGGAAAAGAATTTTAATGTATATTTTTAAATATAACTCTGATCTAATATGTCATAAATATAATTAGACCACAGATGAACTGAAGACTCAGAAGGGATGCTGCTTTGGAAAGGAAAAAGTATCATATTCAAATTTTAGATAATTAAAATATTTTTATTGCAATTAGAATTCCTTCCCATGATGTCTCTTTCTGAAACTGTTCATTCTAAATTTCAATTTTCTTGTAAATAAACTGAATATTTTTTTAATAATCTTTTAATAATTCAATTTCTTCATCAATTGTTGAAAGTCTTATCAACAGAGTAATTCATAAATAGATTTTATTTTTTTCCAAATTCAAAAATTCTTGCTAGCATTAGATTTATCGTATGATATGTACAAAATATTTTTTTTGTTTATGCAGACTTTTGTCTTTGGTGGGATACAAAATATTTTTAGATGATTTCCTTTACAAATGCCAACAGATGAAATAATTCTTAATCAGAGCTTCCATTGGTAGTTTCTCTTCTATAGCCTTCTGGGTTAAGTGTTTGCCATCTCCAGTAGTCTTCGCCTGTTTCAAAGATTACACATGATTAAAGTAAACTACATGAAGGTTTCTTATTTGAAAATACCTTTTCAAAGTATATATATGAAGTCACAACTTACACATTTCTTTCAATCCATACTGCGCTTTCCATCCAAGTTCTTTCTCGGCTAAACTGCAATCTCCCCATATAGCTGGGATGTCTCCTCGCCGTCTGTCCGTTAATCTGCATGGGATCTAGAATTTTAAATATTCAATAACTAAGTATTGTTAAATCTTGCATAACTCAAATTTCTGTTAAACAATCAAGAAATAATTTATTTATGTACTCGAACACATTGGCATACTGAACCATATATTATAAATCTAACATCTGTTTATTCTTGATATATTAATTCGGCTACCTCAACAAGTGTAAATGGTCATACTCTTCTGATTCTAAAGGGCTTTTGTTATCCCACTGGCAATCAGTGAAATATTCTGACGTTTTTTTTACCAATAATGCTATGACACTGTGTGTGGTTGGCAGCAAAAGTATTTATCAAGTTGAGAATTTGTACATTATTTTACTATTGAATATCATAGAAGTCAATAGAAAGCCGCAAGTTACAAAAGCTGTCTAAAATGTTCTAATTTTTTACAGCAAAAAAAAAAAAAAAAAAAAAAAAAAAAAAAAAGGGCACATCTCTAATATTTTACAAAACAGATGGGCAGTAGAGAAATTTCAGCTATTTATTTTTTTCCTCCTAGATCACCCTTTGAGCTGTGAAATAGGTCAAATTTGAGAATATTTATTTATTTATTTTCTGATAGAGTGGCAATGAAGACCCAACTCTGATTTTAATTCATAATCTTTTTAATATTTCTTTCTAAAGTTTGAAATAACTGATCTTACCCCTATTTGCCCTTCTCTTAATGTAAGAGGTAATTACAATTTAATTCTTTCACCAATGGGAAGTAGAAATTCAGGGAAAAAATAATGAATTTTTACCTTTTTGCCGCTCACTTTTTCGAAACACTCAACCAATTGAGCTACTGTAACACCTTGTCCAGTACCCAAGTTATAAACCTAGAATATAGAAATATCTAGTTACAGATATGATTTTTAAATGCATCACACTGAAAAATATATTTACGACACCTGTCAAAAATTTGCTAAGGAGTTTGCATATTTTTGTTCATTCATAAAACCATTTTAAATTTCTAACTGTATAAATTAATTTTATACTAAGCTATTATTTTCTAGAATTGAAACAGATATTTACTAAAACATTACTTAGAGCATTTTAAACATCTAACAAATAAAATATTTTAATTGGAAAATTGCATTAAAGCAAATTCTCTTTTTGTTGTATAGATAGCCATGAAGCTCTCTATTTTGCATATCATACATTCATCAAAAAAAAAATAATAATAATAATTACCAAGTACTAAAATAAAATAAATACAGCTAAAAGGTGCATTTTATCAAATTATCTGAATTTTTAACTTGAAATACTTATGGTAAATTTGAAATTTATTTTTATCTAGGTGTATGTAGTTAGACCATTGATTGTGTGGAAAATTAGCAGGCTGCCAAGTTAGATGAATTCAAACAGAGTAATGTAGTAAGGGAGAAAGGTGGTTTTGAAAGAGTGTTAGTTGCAATAAAAATAATTAAAATTTTAATTTACATAATATCAAAAAAAAATTTCACACTAACTATTAAAAGTTATTTCTTTCATAACTGTTTAGTGCCGCATATATCTGACTAGCACCCCTACAAGTAATTGATTCATCATCCATTTCTGTTTGAAAATGGATGTTTACATTCCCATCCAATTCGTGGTTGGACTATAGATGTATTTTTACTTGATTCATAAAATTCCTGACTATGAAAGAAAATTTCTCTTTAAAATTGTATAAAACAATAAATATGTTTAAATAACTTTAAATGCAATAAAACAAAACTTTTACAATGTGTAAAACTTTTAAAATGTCTACAATTTTTTTTTTTCTTTATTTTATAAAAATATTTATTGTGTGTTGAATTTCACAATTATAAATAAAAGTGTAATTAGGTAAACATAAAGTGCATGTTTCCTTGGTGGAATCGACATCTTGAAGTGGAATTACAGCATGAGAAAATTATTCAATTTATTGCTGCTCTTAAATTTGATTGGTTATGAATACAACCATGTTAGTTAATTTTTAATTTATGATTTTAAAATCATTTGAACTAAAAATGTTCAAGAATTTTATATAAATAATAAAAATGTCACCTTGATTTAAAAGAAAGTTTCGAGCATTTATATAATTTTGTTAAGGGTTCAGTAAAAGAACATGCATAAACAATCTATACTACTGTCAATAAGTAATAAAAAATTACAATCAAGTCATAAAAAATTTACAATTTTTTTTTTTTACTTTGCGTACTCATATTACTTCCAAATGATATTCAAGTAATATTTTGTAAAACATCTAGAGAATTAATAGTAACTGTGATATGTTGCTTTGTTTCCTATCATTTTCCAATCACCAAAGATTGTTTTTTGCCACCAAATTGATAACTAAGGAGGTGATAAATAATTCAAACGTGTATAAGCTAAAAAGTTGATTTTTATGGCAATCATGACGTCTTGCATCAAACTTTATAATTTTCTGTAGTGTAGTCAGTAGATTTTTTTTTTTTTTTTTTTTTTTTTACATATTTTTTGTAAAAATTAATTTTTTTTATTGTAGTCTGTTTATATATAATTTTATTTATATAATCTACATTTTCTAATAATTCTTGGACACCTTGTACATTCATCATTGCTTGCAAAAATATGAGAATTCTTGAATCGAAGGAGTATATGGGGATGCGAAGCAACAAGGACTATAATCCCCTAATCACTATATGGGAACAGTTCGTTTTCCCCTATTTTACGTCACTGAAAAGGATGTGAGGTCTATTTTCCGCTCAGTAAATAAAGTGGCGCGAACAAAAACAGGGATTTATAGTATCCCCTGAGTGCCGAGAGAATTGCAGCTAATAAATATCAAAACGTTTAAGAGATTGGAGAAATAAAGTCAGATTTTTTTGCAATCAAGAATTTTAGATAAAAAGCTTTTTGAATGTGATATTATTTTCGTCGATATTCAAGTTTTGCCATAGATGTAATCTGGAGGTGGAATATTTTCTGCATCTTAAAAGAATGTGTAAAAGGTCATTGATTTCATTACATATGTTACAGAAAGGATTGGAATCTAAATTGAATCTATTTAACAGGGCGGGAGTAACGATCATTCTGCTGATGATACGAGCAATGAGTATATCCTGTCTTCTATTCTGTGTCCATTTTGTGATAGTTCCAATATCTGGAAAGTTTCCTATCAAATCATAATATTTGCTGCTAAAGTAATTTGTTTCCGAGATTAGGTAGGATTGTTTTTTCAGGTTTGCTATGACATCTTCCGGGGATATCCATTCAATAAATTGCGAGAGTTCCGTGGTATTCTTTGCGAGAGAATCCGCTTTTTCATTCCATAAAATTTCTGAATGACCAGGAACCCATAAAAATGTGATATTTTGATTAAAGGTTTGTCGAACAAAAAGTTTCGAAGCAAGTCTTTGAATAGCATAGGTAGAATGAATGTTAAGATTTTTAAGAGAATTAAGAGCCGAAAACTGTCAGAAAGTATTAAAATGTCCTTGTCAACAATAGCTAGTTCATCTATGGCGACACAAATTGCCAAAAACCTCTGCTGTGAAAACAGAGTTTATTGGGTTAATGCGATATGAAAAACTTTGATTGCAAGAAATGCCGGCGATTGAAGTTGAGACGGACTTTTTGAGGCATCCGTGGCTATGATATAGTGATCAGAGAAAAATCTGTTTATACAATCTGAAAAATCATTGACTATAAGTGAAACTGGGTTTTCTTTATTTTGGAAACGGAACTTCTGAAGGAAAATTTCACATAAAGGAGGATCATGCCGTGGCACAATTGGCAAGGTTAAAAGGTGTTCTGGTGAACAATTATAATTTTGAAGAGAGTTTTTAAGAGTGTTTTCATCTTTGTCAAGTAACTGCAATTCATTGTTTACCATCAAAGGGGAGAAAGAGTGGTTAGCATATTGTTTAATTAAAAACTGCAATGCCAAACGTTTAATTTTATCTGAAAGAATTTCTTGTCCAGACATTTTTAACAAAATTATATTTGGAGTCCAAATTGGTAATCCCAGAACAATTCTCAGAACCTTTGTTTGAATTATGTTACAGGCGTTTAATTTGGTGACCGGGAAATTTTTAATTATTAATGCACTGTAATAAAATGTGCTGAGTATACTATTGTTTGCAATTGTGATAAGATGTTTTGTCCTAATACCATTTTTCTTTGATGCCAGAAATTTTAGACCGTTAATTTTTTAAGGGCTTTTATGCGTAAATTTCTTAAAATAATTTCATTTTGGTTTATTTTAGAAAAAGGAATTCCGAGATATTTAAGAGTATCACTCCAGATGAGGGGAATTCCGGCATATGTTATCCGCGGCAATGAATTTGTCTTTTTTTTGATAAATCAACTATTGCACTTTTTTTCGGCACTAATTGTGAGTTTCCAGTAAGAACACCATTTGTACAAATTCTCAAGAGTATTTTGAAGCTGGGTTTGAATATAGGATAACGATTGATGTGAGCAGAAAAGAAAAATATCGTCAGCGAAAATAGAGCAATCAACATTTAATTCCAAAGTCTCAAAAATGTCATTCAAAAAAACTACAAAAAGAATTGGTGAAAGTACACTACCTTGTGGAAGGCCTTTAAAAGAAGGTTTGGGGTCAGAAACAGTGTTCCTCCATCGAACCTGAAAGGTTCTGTCCTGTAGGAAACCATGAATCCATTTAGCGATGTTTCCCGAGATTCCAATTTGAAGACATTTATAAATTAGTTCGTCTATAGGCACGGAGTCATAAGCACTTTTATGTCGAGACTGATACCGATAAAATATTTTTTTTTTTCATTATGTGCTGTTAAAATTGATTTATAGATTGTATAAATAGCGGTATGATTGTTTCTAAAAGGTATAAAACCATGCTGATTGGTATGAAGTCGCTTGGTGAAAGTCAGAAAATTAACAATGCGATTGGAAATAATGCGTTCAAAGACTTTACAGAAAACAGAGGTCAAAGCATCGGCCTATACGAAGATGTTTTTGTTTTATCCTTGTTGGGCTTAGGGATTGGAATAATGATAGCATGTTTCCAGCTCTTCGGAATTGGAGAAAAACTCAATTGTTGGTTGAAAAGGTGCAAGATAACTAGAAGGGACGATTCATCCAGTTTTTGAACCATGCAGCTGGAATGTTATCTGCGCCGGGCGTTGTATTTCTCATTTTCTGGATAGCTTTTCGCAGTTCCCAAAGTTCAATATTTTTATTTAATAACTTATTGTCTATACTGTAATCCAACGGAATAGGTTCAGAACGGAAATTTTGTGCTGAAAAATAACTTGAAAAAGATTGCTTTGCTGTTTTGGATTACTAATGTATCTATTATTGTGAAAAATTAAGTTGTTATTTTTTATATCAGGATTATTGTGGCTAGTTAGTTTATTTAGGATGCGGAAAAATAATTTAGGGTTTCTCGGAATATTGGTTATATTTTCCCAGTATTTTTCCCTTGCCCTTTTAATATGGTATTTTAATTTACTTCGGTATTTTTTGTAGCGAATCCAATCAGGGACCGAAACACTATTCCTGGCCTTTTTCCACATTATTTTTTTCAGTTGACAGAAGTTATTACATGCAATATTCCACCATGGAGGGTATTCGTTATTAGTCAAAATTTTGTTTTTGGTATTAATATTTATAGTGTGCGAAATTTTTTCAGTGACTATTTCAACGGTAGGGTCAGCAATAGATTGAAGAAAATTGTTCGAATCTCTGAGAATTTGATTCCAATATATAGTTTTAAGATATTTTGTTGCATTTGTTAGTTTGGACCATGAAATAACTATTGGTAGATGATCACTTTCGAAGGTACAGTCAGAAACATAGCAATACACTTCGTTTAAGAGAGCTGCCGAACAAAGAGTGAGATCTATAACGGAAGAAGTGAAATTATGGGTGATGTGAGTGGGCGTTGAAGTATTCAGGATAGAAAAATGCGACTGATTCAACCAATCCAAAAATTCTTCGCTTTTGGGCGTAGATGTTTTTCCGCCCCAAAAGGGGTGGTGTAGGTTGAAATCCCCAAAAATAAAAGTTGGCGTCTTTAGAGTACTGAAAAATTTTGAACCTGATTGATATCTAACCCATGCGGTGCATAAATATTAACAATGGTAAATAAAAAGGTGTGTGACCGAATTTCTATTGCAAGTATCTCAAGGTTTGGGTCTTGAGAATTTTCAAAAATAACACGACCGGACATGCTTGTAGGAATACCTATTAGTAGGCCACCTCCTGTTCTGTTGTTACGGTGGGTGCGAAAAAAGATTTTATTAGGAAATGAAAGAAGATCATCTGCTTTCAGGAATGTTTCCTGAAAAACCCAAAATTCTGACGTTGTGAAAGGGGGTTGGTGGAGCCAGATTTTCTTATTTTTCAGACTGCGACAGTTCCACTGGAGGAATGACATCACCGAAAATTACGAAAAAAAAAAAAAAAAAATCAGGAAGGTATTATTCCCTAAGAAACTAAAAGAAAAGCCCTTAACTTGGGGCAAAAACAAGAGGAATATTAATAAATACACTAAAACAACCGGGAACACCCGGAACAAAAAAACACCGCAAAAACAGTCTTAATCTGAAGCATTGCTTCCACCTGCATCCCATTGCATGGGATTATTAGTGGGTGGAACAAGGTTGATCATTTGGCGTTTTCGGTTAGGGGATTTTTTGAGGTCCGTTTGGTGGAATACTGAGACCAGATATTGCACAAGATTTTCGATTGTTTTTTGGAATATTTCAATTAGAAGAGTGGTCTGTTGTTCCATTTTAATCGTAATGTTCTGAACAATACTCTCTACTCTTTGATTTACGATTTCTTCTATGTTTGGAGCTGTCGTGTTGGTTTTAGCAGCGTCGGAGTAATTAGTTTTAGATGATTGAGCATATATGCGTCGTGCCTCGCCAATAGTTAAATGATTTCTGCACTTGAACTCGAGAATTTTTTGTTCATGGATATGACGTGGGCAGGTTTTGGATGTTGCTGAATGAGGTCCAGTACAATGAATGCATTTTCCGGGCCTTGACACAATCCTTCATGGTTTACACCACACCGAGGGCAAATGTTCCTATCACAGACACGTGTTGCATGAGTAAAGTCATAACAATGCAAGCACTGTCGGACTCTATCGACAAATTGGCGAATTTTTTGGTTGGTGAACCAGATCTTAATAGAATCAGGCAAAAAAGTGCCCAGGATTGTAATGAGTACCGGAGAAAATTCTTGAGTAGAGTTCAGTTTAACAAAGCGTCGCAACTCAACCACTTCCATGTCATTTTTATGCATAATTTCAGCCGCTAATTCCGACAATGGTAGAGTGGTAGGTATATCAAAGACTAGGAACCGTTCCGAAATATTTTCAAAAGTTACTGCCGTAGAAATTGGCGTTTCCAGAATTTTGTCGAGATTTAAGATCTGTGCAGCGCACACCGGATCGGCAGTAGAAAAGATGAGTTTACCCTGCCTCGAAAATTTCATGTTGGTGATATTATCATGTCTGTTTATGTGTTTTTTTATATCCGCCTGGATAAGAAATGGATTTGAACGCGGAATTTTATGTTTTGCATCTCTGTGTTGGCATACAATATGAATTTCCTCAAAACTTTTCTGACCCAACCGCAACACCAGTTCATTAATGGATTTTGAGCTTTTAAAGTAATTGTTATTACTGGAAATCATGCTATTACAGCTTTGGACGTCATCCATATTTAAGTGAGAATTGTCCACATCAGACACAAATATTGCCGAATGGCTCAGGTTGACTAGTAAAATGAAACAACCGGAAAGAAGAGAAAAAAAAAAAGAAAAGGTAATCTTACCTTACACTTTGAAAAAAAGACCTAAAAGAGAAATTTATTGATGATTTATCAAAACCAGATAAACAAACCAGCAAGTGAGCAACGCCCACTTAAAACACAGCTATGTACTCTCAGCACTCAGGGAAACCTAACCAAGTTAAGCTGACCTGTCTACACTCACACATCCAACCCTTCATAACCTTTACATCCAAACACTCAAAATATGAGAAGTTTTGTATATATTAATGTTAAAGTTAATAAACATGCTTTAACATTAATATATATATTAAAAGGAAAGGTAATGCACATTTTTTTTTTTTTTTTTATTTTACAAAGTTTATCCTGTTATTATGAAATTATCTGTTTTCTACTCCAAATAATTTCTTTTAAGTTAAAAAAAAAAAAAAATTTTTAAAGATTTTTTATAAAAATATGCCTGTGTTTTCTTTAAAAATAAATTTCTGATTTACCTTATATCGGGAACTCTTATCAAGTTTCTTCAATGCTGCAACATGTCCTGTTGCCAAGTCCATAACATGGATGAAATCCCGTACTCCTGCAAAATTTACAAATATGTATCCCTCTCATAAAGTATATATTTTATTCATACACATCCATACCTCACATACAATTGAATAATTTCCATATTATATTACTTTCTCCTAGTTATTTTAAATATCTAAATAAATACCATATCTAGCAATCAAACAAATCTTATTGGAAAAATTTTAATTCATCAAATAGAATGTTCAGTCAGTCATTTTTAAAATCAAATCATTTTATATATTCCTATTATATCACTATTCGGGATGTATCAATTGATTGTGGAGCAGTTTTGAAAGGTGCAAACACCCCAAACAAGGCATCATAATGATCAATGTCCTGAACTGAAGCAAAGTTCTAAGAGGCTGATTTGTCCGATTGGATGATCCTGAATTAAGTTCAGGTAGGAAAAAATTCAATTTGGTCAATTTTATGTATGTATTCCATCTCATTATTTTTGCATTTCAGTACTTTTGTATTAAAATTATGTTATACAATCCCATCAATAACAATAGAATTATTTTTTTTCAATGGAACGAATGAATCATTTTCCTCCTTTATTTCTTTTGGTACAATTATGTTTTGGTTGTCTTTTTGGGGCAATTATACCAAAGTACCACTGTAATTGATGGCTTTTCTGTTTCCTTTAATACTTTTTGTTCGTAAAACGCTTTTAAAAACAAAAAAAAATTTATATATATTATGCAATATTACATCACTGTTAAGACAAAAATAGTAAAAGTGTTTTGAAGTTTCATAATTGTAGATTTTATTATGGAAGAAAGCATGGAAAGTTCTTAATTATTTAGCATGGTTTAAAAAGAAACATTTAAAACTATTTACAAACTGTACAAAAATTTTGTATCTGATATATATTGCGACTAACAGAGGATTAATCTAGTTATAATACATAATTACATTAATCTTATATAATTGGCTGGTTTGTTCCAGGATAATGGTTAAAAAGAAAAATAAAGTTAAACATTCAAGATAGAAATGTGGCTGACATGAGCACTATGTACATTATATACAGACATTCTTTAAAACTCTCGCTGTGTTAATAGAAGGAAGCATCACAACTGGTTGTCGGGAAATCTTGCAGAAGTGACACCCGTTTGGATCCCAGTTCTGCTATCCCATGATCCCTTGTTGAAATGTCATAGTTTTGTTATATATATATATATACATTTGTTGTCCATTTGTTACAGTTATTAAACAACCCTGCTTAACATTACAAGTATTTAAACAAGTAATATAAAAAAAAAAAATTTAAGTCAATTCCTACTTAAGTCAACAAAGAAAAATTTTATTTTAGTTAAATGTATTTTATTAATGATTAAAAATTTGAACAAGATATATAAATATATATATATGGAAAGTTTGAAATAAATAGTAGGAATTGAAAAGTTTTCATTTCAAGTTGAAATTTTCCCCTACATCTGGCGCCACCTATTGGTAAATACATGCAACTTAAATCTAAAAAAACTAAAATTACTGAATTAGTATTTGAAAAACTGTATTAACATCCAGTGTCATCCACTACAAGTTCAAAAAAGAAATGTATTTGATCTGGAGTGTATGAATAAAAAAGTATTTTATGAACGATTGAAAATGTGAACAAGATATAGATAGGGAGAGTGTGAGCTAATAGAAGGAATTGAAAAAAAAAAAAAAACTTTTACAATACATAGGAGTATGCAGTTACCTGTTCCGTCTTCTGTATCGTAGTCACTGCCATAGATGACGAGTTCCTCTTTCTTGCCAGTGGCCACTTGACCGATGAAGGGCATCAGGTTGGTGAAGGGTCTGGTCGGGTCCTCCCCCACCAAGCCGGAAGGATGGGCGCCCACGGGATTGAAGTATCGCAAGGAAATAATATTCCATTGCTGCAAAAAATTACATTCATTACAAAATAAATCGAAATAGTAATAAACCACATAGGGCCGAGTGGCTAGCGCCCTTGCCCCTGGATTTGGGTTCAAGTTCCGGCTGTGCCATGGATGTTTGTAGTGGTTCGAATCCACTTTAAACAATAGGTCCCGGTCTAATATGACTCTTTTTTCTTAATTTTATATATTAATAAATTTAAAACAATATGCGGAATAATTTTATGACTTACATTGAACTCGTATATTATATATTAATAAACAGATTTTTTCACAACCAAGTATTTTTTTTTTACAACTTCAGAGATCTGCCTGATGGCCAATTTTCTAGCCTCTGGCTCCAGAGTCGAATCCCGGCGGTGGTAAGGATGTTTATGAGGGATTCGAAATCCACTTTTTAAACTGTAGGTCCCAATCTGTTTAACCCTTGTGTGCACAAGATGACCGTAGAGCGACATACCGAACCAAACACTTTTACAGCTATATTTGCCCTAACTTAAAAGACATTCTCAATTTGCTTACAAAAAATATATACATCCTTTAAAAAAATAGCAGCACAAAATAAACAAATACCAGAGTATTGCAGAATAGCTTAAAACAAGCAAAAGAAAATTGTACATTTTTTAGGGGCCTGATGGCCGAGTAGATAGATCTCTGGTGCTCGGTACCACCAGTTTCGTGTTCGAGTCCCTGCGGTGCCATGGACGTTTGTAGTGGTTTGGAATGCACTTTAAAACCGTAGGTCCCTGTCTCATAGGATCGTAGAGCGTTGTGGGGGTGTTACTCGCGTCCCTAGCCTATTTTCAAACTACACGTGTCCCCCTGGATAGTACTAAATAAGTAACAGCGGTGCAGCCCTTGCTTATGGCATAAAAATTAACTGTCTTCGTATTGCCAGCTGCATTAGAACAACAAATTGTACATTTTAGACATAAAGATGATTTATTTGTAACAATTTTTTTTGTTTTGTTTATCATCGGTGGGCCGCATGTACAACGAACAGCCCACTGATAGGTAATGAGCAGAGGACTTTAAGAGGTTAACTGCCTCTCATTTGCATGTCTCACCGGACAGTCTGACATTCGATGAAAGGCACTTTTACATATTGTCACAATCGCCATCGAGTCTCCTCTTTTCTGAAATCAATGGCTACACAACACCAGCAATAGCAGATTCGAACCTTGGCTTTCCTGCACGCTGTTACTGCGAGTCGGGTAATTATGGTACATTAAATCTTGTTTTGTTCTTAATGATCGAATGGCTCTTAAAAGATTTTCATTCATGGTCGATCCCAGACAGCTTTGTACAAGCCTTAGTGCAGAGAAAGTGACTTGGTTTGCTGTGGAAGAGGTCATCGTCTCTGACACTGGCTGTATTATTGAAGGATATTGTGGTGTTACTCATACTTTAAACCATAATTAAAAAAACAAAAAAAAAAAAAAAAAAAAAAAACGATCCTAGAAACAACTAGCTGCTCCGTTTACCCAACACACGCCTTAACCATTTTGAATTCCGCAATAACCCATATCACAAAATAAACCTCCAAGTTCGCATTCCTTCCAACTCCGGAGAACATCTCTTTTTTTTTTTCTCCTCTACGATGTCCATCTATGAATATGCATCTATGGAATGGTCTTTTGGATGTGCATCTATGGAATTATAGATGTGTAATAGAAGAAACATGCAATGTAGATGTGTAATAGAGGAAACATGCAATATGGAGATATGTATCTATGGAATACAGATGTGTGATAAGGGAGATATGCATCTGTGCAATATAGATGTGTAATAGGAGAGATATGAATATATACGTGCAATAGGAGATATGTGAGTTGCAATAGTAGGTGCTTTTGCATTAAAGGTAATGGATACATTCCATTACCTTTAATGGTAGCACCTTTTATGAATATATCAAGTTTTGGTTAAACTTGATCAAATAAAACTTTTGTAATGGGTATTTGGATACTTCATGCACATATAAGAGAAGGGTCTCTTCAATTTGTGATTTTCATTAATTCAAACTACATTTCTTGCTTTCAAATCTTTAATTGCTTAATTAATAATTTAAGGTTGTTTATTAGAATCTACATATATCGCGGTTTTTTCTTTGTTTTCCATCAGACGTGATATATTGAAAAGATATAATTCATGTGAAATTATCCAAGTACAAATTCTGACCTTCTCTGCTCTGCAAATATCAGCTAGCATTTGCTCTACAGCATATTTAGTCCGTCCATAGACATTGGTCACATCGCCTATGGGGTGAGCTTCATCTATGGGAAGATATTGAGGGTCGCCATATACAACACACGAACTGCTGAACACCATGTTGTACACTCCATGTTCTTTCATTACCTAGAGAAACAAGTATTATAAATAAAAAAAAATTTAAAAGTCAATTCCTACTTAGGTCAACAAAGAAACATTTTATTTTAGTTACTTTTTATTCAATAATTACAATTAATATAAAGATGTATGTACATAGGACAGAATCCCACTATTAAGTGGCAAAATAGAAAACGAATTTGCTTGCAATTTTCCTTTCGATATAGGGTGTTGGATTTATTTCTGTTTTTTACTGTTTATTCGCTTCCTTTTTTTTTTTTTTTTTTTTTCTAATTTATGAAACCGATGGTGATCTATAATTTCTCACTCTATCCATGTCTTGTAATGCTTCATTATTGCACGGAACCTTTCCAGCTAGTTTGGAGCAATCCAGTTCTTCAATGAATAGTCCATCTAACGATTTCACACGACTGAAGGCGACATGTGCTTGGCCTGCTGCGAAGAGTTATATTATTGTATACAGTGCTACCTTGCATCTTATGTACTGTTGATGCCCAGGATAGTATTAATGGTAGCATTCTTTGTTTAGCAGTACCGTAGCTGCATTTAGCGGGAATCGCACTGATATTGGCTCGATATCAGTGCAATTCCCCGCCAAACGTTTTCTTTCTCCCATATAAAACTAAAATGAATTAATTTAATTGAATGAATTAATTAATAGAGATTTTTTGCATACCGTAAAAAAATTCGGTATTTTTTTCTCCTTAGCGCGCATGCTCATAGGAAACATTATTACAGATACGCATGCGCAATTTCCTATGAGCATGCGCTAGGAGAAAAAAATACCGAATTTAAAGTACGGTATGCAAAAAACTGTCTAATATTTGAAAGCGTATTAACATCAAGTGTCCTCCACAGCAAGTTTGAAAAAATGTATTTGAACTTGAGGTGGATGAATAAAAAAATGTTTTTATGAACGATTGAAAATTTGAACAAGATATATATAGGAGAGTGTGAACTAAAAGTAGGAATTGAAAAAGGGAAGTGCCTTGGTATCGGATAAAATCCCTACCGCCCACTATAAAAGTTGGAACGCCCACTAGTGGGCGGTAGGGACCAGATTGATTACCCCTGCCTTTAAATCTTTTTCTAAAAATCCCTAAAAATGATGGCGGGAAGGAACTCTGTTTTGAAAGTAAATGACAAAAATGTGATTACCTCCAACAAAAATATTGTGCTCACAACGTTGTTTTTGTAGTAGAATAGCGGTTTTTGCATGGATTCTCCAACGGCTTTAACAGCAGCAAAATGTATCACGAAATCGATTTTGTGCTGAAAATAAAAATAAAAGTTATTAGATTATTTTGGAGTACAAAATAGTTAATAGTTTCACTTGATAGTAATTTTTATTTTTATTAAAAAAAAAAAAACGTAAAAGGCAAAAGTTTTATTTTCAATATGCTTCCACAATTGATGTAAATTGTTGATTAGAAATATCTTGCCGGAGTTGCACTCTAGTGGCTTAATCCTGTGTTTTGGTTTGTCGCTCTACGGTCATCTTGTGCACAAAAGGGATAAACAGAGCGGGACCTACAGTCTAATGTGGATTCGAACCACTCCCAAACGTCCATGCCACCTCCAGGATTCAAGCCTGAAACCTGTGATACCAAAGGCCACAGCGCTATACAATTAATTGGCCATCAGGCCTCTTTAATCCTGTGGGGCCTGATGGCCAAGCGGCTAGCGCTCTGGCCTTTGGTGCCACAGGCTTCAGACTCGAATCCCTGGCGTCGGCATGGATGTTTGGGAGTGGTTCAGAATCCACATTAAACTGTAGGTGTTGGTCTAATTAGTCCAAAGTGTGCAAAAAATTACAATAGAGCGGCAAACCAAACAGGATTAAGAATTTTATTCTGAGAGCCCAGATGTTACCTACTGCGTTTGCTTCAGAGCTTTGGCTGTTTCGCAAATCATGCTGATGCATTTTGCATTAGTTGTAATGTGTGAATGCATTGTAATTGACTGACAGCTGGAACTAACCAACGGGATTATACACCTTAACCTCCTGATCTTAATTCATAGATAAATTTAACAATTATGATTAGCTGCTCTAGGTTAGTAACAAAACATAATGTTTCTAAAATTAAATAAATGGTACTCAAAATTTAAAAATACTAAAAATAAATAAAATTAAAATAAAAAATAAAAGAATTTAAGTTTAAATTCTGTACAATGAGGAACCCGTTGTCGATGCCACAAAACTATTGAAGATGTATACTTTGTGACTAAAGCGCTATGCTGAACGGTGGAAGGACGTAGTGATGATCCTTTAAAGCAATATAGATTAAAAAGTCCTGAAAAAAAAATAAACAAATAAAAAATAGGCCGATCTCAGAACAGAAGTACTTTATATTTTTATCTTTATTTTCTGAATATTTTTCTATCCTTTTACATTTTTTTCTATCTTGTATTTTACTAAACAACAACAAAAAAATTAAATAAAAAAAAAAAAATAAAACCTAACATATTTAATTTTAATTGAAAGTGAGTGAACAAAACCAATGGCCATACCATGCTGAATATACCGGTTCACGTTCGATCACTTAAGTCAAGTCATTCGGGGGAAAGGGGGGCCATAATGGCTTTATCCCCTTTTGCGAGCTAATGAGAAGAACTAACAAGAATGCAAATTAATTATAGAAGGTTTAATAATTGAAGAACAAATAGTAGAGGAGGGGGATTTTATTTCATACACTTACATGACTTGGGCCTGGATGGCCGAGTGGATAGCGCTCGGTACCACAGGTTTCGGGTTCGAGTCCCGGCGGTGCCATGGATGTTTGCAGTGGTTCGGAATCCACTTTAAACCGTAGGTCCCGGTCTAATAGGACCGTAGAGCGTTGTAGGGGCATTGTTACTCTGCGTCCGTAGTGCAGCGCTTGCCTTAAAGCATCCAAGACAATTGTTTGCTAGCTGCATTAGAACAAAAAAAAAAAAAAAAAACTTGCATGGCTGACATCGGGATATCGGCGAGGACGCGAATTTATTTAAAAAAAAAGGACAGTTACAAAAAAGGGAAAATGTAAAAAATAAAATCGTCTATGCATAGATGGGGAAAAAGAACCACTCTCACATAATCACATCATAAGGCGCGATCAGTATTTGGGAGGGTGACCACCTGGGAACACCGCATGGCATTGGCATTCAAAATATTTAGGGCCTGATGGCCGAGTGACTGGCGCTCTGGCACTTGGTGCCACAGGTTTCGGGTTCGAATCCCGGTGGTGCCATGAATGTTTGTAGTGGTTCGAATCCGTTTTAAACCGTAGGTCCCGGTCTATAATGTAACTGTTGGGCGTAAGACTGACAACCCTACCCCGTAAAAAAGAAAAGCATCTCCTATCTCGAAATCTGCCAGTAAGCAGACGGCCTTGGCCCACCATAGGGCTATTGAGCTAAAGAAGACAACGAGCTCTTCGACAATGGTGTAAGGCTTTTTTACATCATGTTATTTTATACAAAACTTTGAAAGAGGCAATTAAAGCTTTTTTCAATCACAAAAAAGAAAAAAATTCTTCAATGATTTTTGCTTTTAGTGTGATTTTCGTTTTAATTTGAAGAATAAAGTTAATATGAAACGTTAGCAAACCCCATCAATTGTCGCATATTAAGCTTCATGCTGTCTGCTGTTAAAACTTTTGACTAAATTTTTCTTCATTTACTTCAGTATTGGCAAACCCAAAATTTAACTACTCTTCAGAATATTTTTTTTTCGAACGCAGATATCAAACACTTAAACAATTGTCTTCGATGCTTCAAGGCAAGCGCTGCACTGATGTTACGCACCCAGCACTACCCAGGAGATGCGCGTAGCTTAAAGATAAGCTACGAGCGCAAAGGTAACAATACCGCAATAGCCAAATAGTGAGCCAACGCCGTCTATCTACTAGTAGATTTCGAAACATTTCTTCTTTTTATGGGGTAGGGTTGTCAGTCCTACGCCCAACGATCCTATTAGAACGGGACCTACGGTTTAAAGTGGATTCCGAACCACTCCAAACATCCATGGCACCGCCGGGATTTGAAACCCTGTGGTACCGAGTTCCACAGCTAGCCACTAGGCCATTCAGGCCCCATTCTTCAGAATATTTTTTCGAGACCATGCTCGTCTGTTAACCTGTTGATGCTCTACGATGGTCTAGTGCTCGCGTACACTCACTTAAAAATTTAACTGTCGTGAATTCCCATGAACACGCAAATTACAACGTACACATTCGTGATGGCGATAGAAAGATCGTCTCCTCTAGGCTAGCAATCAGACATAAGCTTCTGCTCTATAAGTCAATTCTTCGACCCATTCTCACCTATGGTCTGGGCTTCCACCTCATTGAAAAATCTCCCAAAACCTGCAAGGTTTCCACAGAACAGACAAGTGGCCAGTATAGTTAATCCTCCGTGGTGTGTTAGACAGAAACAAATCCATAAAGATCTTGATCCTAATCCGATCATGGATTACATACTCAAAATTTCATGATAAATGCCCTCAGATTCGCAATGAAACTATTCGCACAATTCCTGCATACGATCCTGGTGTCAGTAGCTCTAGAAAAATACCTAGAGCTATTTACGATGCGACGTTTGAATCCTTCCCACGTCTAAAAAGAATTCGTGGGACTCAAAATGACCAAAATAGCTAAATTGCAAACCTGAGGCGAATATTTGGCTCCTTAAATTTTCATTTATTGCTACGATGTGCCAAACTAACACCAATACTGGCTATCGTCATTTTTTTTTTCCCTGAATGATATCTAAAATGCTTAAGAAGTTAATGTTTTCATTTCTAATGTATTTATTTTAAATTCTTAATTTATTTTTCATTCATTCACTGACCGTCCGCGTGGGAAACATGTTACGGACTCTCAATTGTACCTGAGTAACTTAATTTTCTTCTTTCTTTTTATTATTTAACTTAATAACGTAAATTTCCTTTTTTTTTTTTTTTTTTTTTTTTTTATCTAAATTCCCGATGTAATTTCAACAATGCAAATTTAAGTTTACTAATGGTTATGTGGAGATTTTCGGGGTATATTTACACCACAGGTACTCCGAAACAGGTACGTCCGTTTCCGTTTTGACTGGTTGGAAATGAACGAAGAGGAGCATTTATATACGTTAAATGCGAGATTTAAATCTGTCTGACGACACGATAGATTTGATTATGTTCGATTGCTTAAATTTATTGTAAAGTTCATAATCGCCAACAATAGATACATTACCTTTGAAAATATTCCAGATAACTTTGATTTATCCATCAGATCACATTCGTAAAATGTTATGTTTTTGCCAGTGATTTGCTCCGCTCTGCGGAGACTAGGCGCGTCTCCCTTTTGACCTGTAAAATATTTTTATTTCACTTATATTGAAACAAAAAATAAAAAATAGCTTTCAAATTATCTGTACATCCTTATTATTACGTCCCCGTGTCCAATTGCCAGGCCAAATGACCGGCGGTTTTAACCACAATCACTTATACTACTGTGCCCAAAAAAGTAAGATCAATTATTTTTTTTTTCAAAAACTCTTTATTTATTCTTCCAAATTTATTTCATCACCTTCAAAGTAATCCCCTCCGGACACAATGCACTCATGCCAACTTTGTTTCCAATCCTCAATGCATGCTAAAAAGGCATCGGCAGCGATGGCCTTCAAAGCGTGCGTCGATTCACGTTGAATCTTTTCAATCGACTCAAAACGGTGTCCCCGGAGTGATCTTTTGAGTTTGGGGAATAGCCAGAAGTCGCATAGTGTGAATACGATGGTTGTGGAACGATATGGGTTTCATTTTTGGCGAAAAAGTCAAGAATCAATGCAGTGTAAGCTGGCGCATTCAGTGTTTTCGGGACCCATCGGGATTTGACGCGTTTGAGCCCCAAAACATCTTTTAAAATAGAATTTTGAAATTCCAACATCAGCAGCAAGGTCGGTCCCTAATTGTAAATCGACGGTTTAGCAGCATCCAATCTTTAATTTTTGGACGTGAGCTTCGTCGGTTGAGGTGGAGGGTCAACCAGAGGGCTCTTAAGTTTCAATGCGTTCTCTGCCTTCTGTGAACTATTTATACCACTTCTAAACCTTCCTTTCCGATATAGGAATGCTCGCCGAATGCCTTCTGCAACATTCTATACGTTTCCGCAAACAAAATGAAATGCAAGTTCTTCGCTCAATTCATTCAGACATTTCAAAAATCGCCGGAATCAATTTTAGCGTAACTCAAGCACTAATGAATATTTTGACGTAAAATTTCTCACCGATGTCAAGGACAGTGGCAGCAACCTAAAAAAAAAAGAAAAAAACAATTGAAATTCCATAAGCCCCGAGAATTTTAAATTGAAAACTGGTCTTACTTTTGAACACAGTAGTATGTCAAATGGATGCCACGAAACACTAACGTAGGTAGGGGAGCCATGAAATGCAAGTTTCAGAATGTCATAAAGTGAAGTTTCTTGGATTCGCGGAAGGAAAAAGAGCTACAAAACTGCTGGGTTAAGTTGGCTGCATGCTCAGATGCTTAAACGCATACGCAGCGAGAGGGAGGAAAATGATTTAATTTAACGTTCGCGTCACTGTAACGATACGAAACGATATGGGGTTATTGAAAATCGAATTCAATATGACTGCTACAGAAAATAATCGATCATCCGAAGAGTGAAAGGATTGATCGAGATTTACTAAGCTTCAAAAAATTGTAGAAAAACAAAATAACGATCAAAATTGAAAAGAAAAAAAAAAAAAAAGCACTTATTGTAAGAGGATTAGTTGAGATATTAAAATAATCTACTCTACTCCAAATATAGATCAAGGCAATGGCAGGCGGAACATTCAAGAAGATGTTATCTATTTGCAGGAAAGCTTGTAAAAAATAAAAAGTATGACTGTATTTCTATTTGTTCCATTCAAATAATGGTTATTTCTGTGTTGTTAATTACAAACAAAATGCTAATGGCTACAGTGCTAATGGCAAGTAGATGTTGACTTGTAATTCCAGCTTCGCTAATGATGGATGGGGTCAAGAACCTCTAACACAAGTCACTTTTTAACTTTTTTTTTTTCAATCATCATTCTCCTTTCTAACCAGAAAATTAAGAACAAATCGTTGTAGCAAAATGTTTGCAAAGGATACATTTCTGAATAGGATTATTTTAGGATGTAACTGACTGATTACTTTAATGAATGTTGAAATGTTATACTATATCGTGACAAAGGTGAAGCAAGACAGAAAAGAACACGCCAAAGTCGCTCAAAAATCAAGGTCATGTTGACTGTTTTCTTCGATTAACGTGGTGTGGTGCATTATAAATTCCTTCCGCCGGGCCAAACTGTCAACAAGGAATATTATTTTTGAGTCTTATGCGCCGTTTGTGTGAAGCTAATCGCAAAAAAAGAGGCCACATTTATGGAAAGGCAACTCTTGGTTTTTGCATCAGGATAATGCGCCAGCTGGATTCATTCTTCGTGACTCTTTTGCCAAAAATGAAACCCATATCGTTCCACAACCACCGTATTCACACCGTGCGACTTCTGGCCATTCCCTAAACTCAAAAGACCACTCCGGGGACACCGTTTTGAGTCGATAGAAGAGATTCAACGTGAATCGCCGCACACTTTGAAGGCCGTTCCTGCCGATGACTTTTTAGCATGCATTGAGGATTGGAAAAAGTTGTGCATTGTATCCGGAGGATTACTTAGAAGGCGCTGAAATAAATTAGGAAGCATAAAGAGTTTTTGAAAAAAAATTTTAATTGGTCTTACTTTTTGGGCACAATAGTATTTTGTAGTAATCAATGGCAATCAATCAATAGTGTAAAATAATTCTATAACAAATATAGTTCAGTGTAAACCTAAAAAATATGAATATATTTAATGCTGTACACATTCTTTTATTCTATTTAGTATAATAATTCAGAAAAGCATCAAATACAGAGCACGAACCGTGAAAAAAAAAAATTTCAAGTGGGAAATCGAATCGTGATAAAAAAAAAAAAATGAATGATAATTTAATTGTTTCCTCCCTATTATTCAAAAATAAACATAACATTCATTGGCAGAACGTTTATTTTTATCTGTTTCTTGCATAGGTTGTTTCCATTTCCAAAACTTTATATCACAAAAACTGCGGCTCTAAAGCTCCCATAGTCAATGTATGGGATTGCCAAAAATATGTTCTGTAGTGTGCAGGTTGGACAACCAGACTGTAACTGGGTGTGGTTGGGTTGAGATACTGGAGGCACAGGTTGGAGAACTCAGTTTTATTTACATACGCCCAAATACCAGAGACATACAATATTTAACACATTTAACGACAGATAATTATAGATTCGTGGAAGGATTCCACTTCTAAGCCGAAAACCCAATTCCTAGCTACGCGCAGGATGAACGAAATATATTTCCTCTCCTGGGTGAGAGCTTGTTGGGCAACTAATACGCAGGGTTGCGTTAACTATCTTTCCTCTCGAGATGAGAGACTATAAAATAAGGTGGAGCGGGAGGGCAGATTTGCGTTGATTAAATATTACCCATAAAATGATGATGACAGTTATGTTTTTCGATCAACCCCAACCCCTAATCGACTACCAGCAAATATTCTATGGACGCTTAGGCGGTGCTCGAAGATAGCTGACCATTTCTCCTGAACGGCAAAGGGGGAGGACTTACTTGCTAGAGTGTAGGAGGAAACACGGTTACAGTTCTGTTTTGTAATTACGCTGAACAAACTAGCAGTGTTGTTTGATAATTTGTTGATTATTAAGATTGATTAAGGGGATTCATTTAACCCGTTGTTTGATTTGGATTGACCATTAATAGGAATTAGGAATAATGGTTGCTTGATAATGGTTTGGAAAGCAGCAATCCTCTGTGGATAAGCATATATTTCTGAGAAAGTGTGCATCCATCCTTCAAACTAACTATCCCTAAACTCGATGACGGTGTGAAACTAAAGGTTCATTTGGGTATTAGTAGCTATCTGTAACAAGACTGACATTGTAAACTATTTATTAAAACTTTTGATAGCTTAAAAAAAACTTCAGTGAAAGTAAGAACATCCAATCCTATACCATTTCCACACTCCGTTGTTGAGCCTGTGGTAGGGCCGTTTTCCCTACCACAGGCTCAACAGAAAGTTCAGTGGCCACTTTAATTCACTTTAAGCCGTAGGTCCCGGTCTCCTATGACTGTCAGAGCGTCACAGAGCAGAAGTCAGACTTCTACCTACGGGTGCTCCATCACAACAGAAGCTGCCCCCTATCCCTCCATCCATGAGTACATCACTCATGGGATGTCCGTCCCGCACAGCAGGACATTGAGGATTAGTCACAAACAAACAAATTTTTCAAGATACCAAATGTTTTAATAAACAGTTTACAATGCTAGTCTTCTTACAGACAGCTATTAATACCCGAATGAACCTTCAGTTTGAAGGATGGACATTTGATGACCGTTTTCCCTACCACAGGTTGAACAGAGAGTTCAGTGGCAAGGACATTTTACCTGGAACAGCATTGACGAAGTTGTCAATGACGATGACATCATAGCCTGCCTGCAACAACTCGATGACGGTGTGGCTGCCGATGAAACCAGCTCCCCCGGTCACGAACACGGTTTTCTTGGAATTCATATCTACGAAGAAACAAAAAAAGAAAACATCAGTTTCTTAACCAATATATGGTGTCACGTCATCAGTGAATGAGAAATACTGAACTGCAAAGTTAGATTCAATGCCGAACGTCTAAATTATTACGCAGTTCCTAGAAAATAAGCCTTTTTTCTTTTTTAGAACAGTGCTCACGTTTCAATCTTTTTTGTAAGTGATCATCCTCTATTTGCGCTTTTAAAATCTTTACCGTCCTTTTTCAATTCCTGCTATTATATATCTCTCTTGTTCAAATTTTAAATCGTTCATAAAATACTTTTCATTCGTCCACTCAAGTTGAAATACATTTTTTTTTAACTTGTAGTGGATGGCACTGGATGTTAATACAATTCTTTCAAATATTCATTCATTCATAAAATTTAGTTTTTTTTTTTTTTTTTTTTTTTTTTTTACATTTAAGTTGCATGTATCTAATAATAGATGGCTCCAAATGTAAGTGGAAAATTTCAACTTTATTTGTAAATGACTTTTCTGCAATAGAGTGAAAAAAAAAGTAGGAATTGACTTTTAAAAATTTTTTTATATTACTTGTTTAGAACTGTGCTCAAGATCCATTCCTTTTGTAAGTGATCATCCTTTATCAGCGATTTTTTTTTCACCGTCCTTTTTCATCAAGAGTGCCGAAATTCATTAGAAAGGATCATTTGCAGAGTCGAATAAAGGTTATGAATGTATAGAGAGGCATTGAGTAACGTAAACTTTTAACTTGAAACTGATCACTACTACTGTGTCCAAAAAGTAAGACCAATATTCAATTTAAATTTCCCGGGCATGTGGTATTTCAATTTTTTTTCAGGTTGCTGACACTGTCCTTGATATCTATGTGAAATTTCACGTCAAAATATTCATTAGTGTTTGAATTACGATTGGCTTTGTGAGACGCTAAAACTTATTCCGGCAATTTTTGAAATGTCTGAATTCATTGAGCAAAGAACTTGCATTCAATTTTGTTTGCGGAAACGTATAGAATGTTGCAGAATGTATTCCTATATCGAACGAAATGTTTAGAAATGGTATAAACAGTTCAAAGAAGGCAGAGAACACGTCGAAGACGAAGAACCCTCTGGTAGACCACCCACCTCAACCGATGAAGTTCACGTCCAAAAATTAAAGATTTGGTGCTTGCAAACCATCGATTTACAATGAGAGACCTTGCTGATGATGTTGGAATTTCAAAAGGTTCGGTCCATTCCATTTTGGGCCTCAAACGATCACACTGAATGCACCAGCTCACACTGCATTGATTCATGAAACCCATATCGTTCCACAACCACCGTATACACCTAATTTAGCATCGTGCTACTTCTGGTTATTCCCTAAACTCAAAAGATCCCTCCGGGGACACTGTTTTGAGTCGATTGAAGAGACATTTCAAAAATCGCCGGAATCCATTTCAGCGTCTCACAAAGCCAAGCGTAGCTTGAGCACTATTGAATATTTCCAATATGTCCAATTTCACACAGATGTCAAGGACAGTAAAAAAAAAAAAAATTGAAATACCATAAGCCCAGGAAATCTAAATTGAAAACTGGTCTTACTTTTGGACACAGTCGTATAGTGTCACGCACGAGTTAAAGAGAAATACTGATCTGCAAGGTTAGATTCCATGCCAAACATCTCAGTTATTATGCAATTCCAAATTTCACTTCTTTTCTTAGAAAATAAAGACTTTTCTTTTTTAGAACTGTGTCACGTTACATTTTTTTTTTTTTTTTTTTAAGTGATCATGCTCTATTTGCGATTTTAAAATCTTCACCTTCCTTTTGCATCAAAAGTGTCGAAATTCATTGTTGAGAAGACATTAGGAAGAATCATTCGCAACGTTTAATGAAGGTTATGAATGTATAGAGAGGCATTGAATAACGTAAACTTTTGCCTTGAAACTGAGCACTACTACTGTGTCCAAAAAGTAAGACCAATATTCAATTTAAAATTCCCGGGGCTTATGAAATTTAATTTTTTTTTTTTTTTTTTTACGTAGCTGGCATTGTCCTTGACATCTTTGGGAAATTTCACGTCAAAATATTCATTGGTGTTTGAGTTACGCTAGGTTTTGTGAGACGCTAATACTGATTCCGGCAGTTTTTGAAATGAATGTCTGAATTCATTGAGCAAAGTACTTTCATTCAATTTTTGTTTGCGGAAACGCATAGAATGTTGCAGGAGGCATTCGGTGAGCATTCGTATATCGGAAAGAAATGTTTAGAAGGGGTATAACAGTTCAAAGAAAGCGGAGAAAACGTTGAAGACGAAGAGCCCTCTGGTCGACCCTCAACCGACGAAGCTCACGTCCAAAAAAATTAAATATTTGCTGCTTGAAACCATCGATTTCCAATTAGGGACCTTGCTAATGATGTTGAAGTTTCAAAATTCCATTTTAAAAGATGTTATGGGCCTGAAACGCGTCAAATCTGGATTGGTACCGAAAACACTAAATGCACCAGCTCACACTGCATTGATTCTTCGCGACTTTTTCGCCAAAAATAAAACCCATATTATTCCACAACCACCGTATTCATCTGATTTAGCATCGTGCTACTTCTGGCTATTCCCTAAACTCAAAAGACCACTCGGGGGGGACACCTTTTTGAGACGATTGAAGAGACATTTTAAAAATCGCAGGGAATCACTTTTAACATCTCACAAAGCCCAGCGTAACAAGCACTAATGAATATTTCGACGTCAAATTTCACACAGATGTCAAGGACAGCAAAAAAAGAAAAAAAAAAAGTGCTAGCAACCTAAAAAAAAAAAAAACATTTGAAATACCATAAGACCGAGAAATTTAAATTGAAAACTGGTCTTACTTTTGGACATAGTAGTACAGTGTCACGTCTCCAGTGAAAGAAAATACTGATCTGCAAGGTTAGATTCAATGCCAAACGTCTCAGTTATTTCACAATTCTAAACTTCTCTCTTATTTTCTAAAAAAAAAAATAATAATACGTCTTTTTAAGAACTGCGCTCACATTCCATTTGTTTTTTTTTTTATGAGTGATCATCCTCTATTTGCGATTTTAAAATCTTTACCGTCCTTTCTCATCAAGAGTGTTGAAATTCATTGTTGGGAAGTCATTAGGAAGGATCATTTGCGGCGCTGAATGAAGGTTAGAAGCTTATGAATGCATAGAGAGACATTGAGTAACCTTTTACCTTGAAACTGAGTACTAGGTGTCGATGGAGTCATTTTTATTCCCTGCTTTATTATGTTCTTTGGAATACAGAATATTTTTAAATAAAAACTTCTTTTCTAAGAAAATGTGTAAACTCTTTTGGTTCGCGACCTCTTTTCAAATTTAAAAGTTTCAATGACCCTAATATCGATGTTCCAAAAAAAAAAAAAAAAAGTTACGAAAACATTATATGAAGTCTATATTTCATTATATAAATATCATAAACCGTAAATACGATCACCAGAAATCACAGCCCATACTTGTTCATAAAACTAAGTTGTTTTACTTTTCGAAATATTCGTTTTGTTACTATTATGTTCCATTAATAATGTGAGATTAAATTTCGTTAAAACAAATCGGAAAAAACCTAATATTAAAATCATCTGGAGTAAAGGAGCAAACGACAGCAAAATTTTGTTTATTTCAAAACAGCGTCGAAATGCATACTACTGCAACATTCTATACTTTTCTGCAAACAAAATTTAACGAAAGTTCTTTGCTCAATTCATGCAGACATTTCAAATATCGCCGGAATCCGTTTGAGCGTCTCGCAAAGCCAAGCGTCTCTCAAACACTCATGAATATTTGGACGTGAAATTTCACACAGATGTCGAGGACAATGCCAGCAACCTAAAAAGAAAACAAAATTGAAATTCCATAAGCCTCGGAAAATTTAAATTGAAAACGGGTCTTACTTTTTGGACACAGTAGTAGTTAAAGGGTATCTCATACTTTTAACCAATACTGTATAATTGAAGATAAATATATTTATAGAAATATAAATTTTTTAACAAAAATCTGGTGGATATCTGGTCTGGTAGAAAAAAAAAATTGTTATGCAGATTCTCAATTAGTTAAAAAAAAAAAAACAATTTTCAAAGACATTTGAAAATTACCCATTTAGACTGCTGCCCTCTTCAATGAATCAAGGAATTGAAACTTATGATATTTAATTATTGCAACTGCAACAGGTGTCACTATCCTATTTCCTCAATAATAAAAATGGTATCTGTTTTCGCGTGCATTGTTTAAGCCACATGTTTCTCCCTATAACGACAACATACAAGCAGCTGGTTTTCCATATGCGACTACATTTCGTCCTCCTTTATTGAATGGCATGCAATGGCTATTGAATACGGGTTACGTTATTTTTCCCGAAATTAACACAATCGACGCATTCTCGGAACGAAGTTGCATGCGGTACGTGTTGAAACTTCACTATGAGAACTGAGGATTTATGACCATCAATTCACTATACAAAAAAGGGACTGAAGCTAAATTTGTGATGCTGTATTACTTATATTTAAATGTTTTAAACTTGGTTATAGTAAGTTGTACATATTTCTTATAAATCTGAATATGTTTTATAAATTAACAGTTTTGAAATTCGGCACGAGCGTAAGGCACGGCTTACTCAAGACCATAGACTGCTTAAAAAAAATTTGAAGATTTTTTTCTTCCTCGTTTACGATGCATTATAAATTTTTTTTTTTTTTTAAATTTAATTTTAAAAAGTAAATTGAAGATTGGCAAAAAATTAAAAGTAAGTACTAAACAGTAGTTGAAAAGCATAAAAAAATTTGAAACAAAACAAACAACAGTTTAAATAAATAAAAGGCAAAAATGATTAATAGAAGACAAAATGAAAAAATGGCTATGCCCAAAACGGAGTCCAGTGTCAGCTGTGTTAAAGAAATGACGACAGGGGATGAGTGCATGTTGGTGGTTGAAGGGTGCTCGAAAGGTATAAATGCATGTATCATTCAATTGTAAGTCACTTGCATTGATTCCATTGCCGGACTTGTGGCTCAGTGGTAACGTGAGCCGCTAGGGAGCATGAGGGCTTAGGTTCAATTCGCTGGAGGCTTTGTTTCAAACACGAGGAGACTCGATGGTGTTAGGGATGTTCAGCATCTCGCCTCGTCAGTCGGACTACTTGGTGGGAGTGTTCCGGGCTTTCTCACATACGACATGCAAATGAGATATAGTTCCCTTAAAAGTCCTCCAGAAAGAACTGATTTCCTTCTTCAGCGACTCGGAGCCAAGTCAAACTTCTACTCACGGTTGCTCCATCACAATAGAAGCTGTCCTCTTCCTTCCTTCCTTCCATGAGAACACATGAGTTCATGGACGGGGTCTATAATACGCAAATGCGGGGTAATTCCTCCAAAATACCTTCAGGAAGGCAATGCCCTCCTTCTTGAGCGACACGGGGCCAAGTCAGACTTCTACCTACGGGTGCTCCATCCCAACAGAAGCTGCAACCCCTTCCCTCCATCCATGACTAGACTACTCATGAGGTGTCCGTTCCGCACTGCAGGACACTGAGGATAAGTTACAGCAATAACACTGATTCCATTTTTAATTGAAATTCTTTTTTTTTTTACAAAATGTCAATAAAACATTATTTTTGAATTTTCTAATTTTTAAATGTTGTTGTGTCTTTCATTCTTATTGTATCAGTCCTTTCCAGATAACAGGAAAACATCAGGTTATTTGGCTAGTTGTGTACATTTTATAAAAGGGGGGGGAATATAGCTAATGAGTTTTTAACTTCGCTATTTATTTTCCTTATTATAACGTACATTCGTGAAACAATTAAAATTATATAAGTCCTGTATCTTAACATTTGCACTGCCGATCTCGCGGTAGCGTGTGACGTGGCGTAAAAGCTAAAGAGACAATCACGAGCCAGTGGGGGCGGGCGTGGAATCATGTCTCAGTAGCCAGGCACGTGCTCGCGCGTCTTCTCCGCTTCAATCGGCAATATATATTAAGTGAAGCCTGATGGCAGTCGGTACCACAGGTTTCGGGTTCGAATCCCCGGCAGTGCCATGGATGTTTGCAATGGGGTCGGAATCCACTTTAAGACGTAGGTCCCGGTCTCATGGAGCCCAATCAGATCTCTCATCCAGATTATTCTCAAACTGTATAGGGCCAACTCAGCTCTAGGCACAGTGATGTGGTGTGGTATGGTGTTAGTAGTAATATATATTAAGTGTATCTGCTAGTTTTTGCGTATGGTAAAGGAAGCTAACCGTAAAAGTATGTAGTTTCGAATTTATAGCTTTATTTTAAAAAAAATCTTGTAATATGCGTTGTAGAGGAGATATGTCTGTAGAGCCTCCTCCCTCCCCCTCAAAAAAACAAAAATGCAATATAAGTCTCTGACAGATGATAAAATTATACAGTCAGCAGAGCTTTAGGATCAGTACCAGAGTGATGTTAGATGTGACAGCGATGTAAAGTTGACCCACAAATAAATTGTTTAAAAATAGTGTTTGCAGTCATTATATTGTAACAAACGTATTCATCTACATTAAACATTTGTTAGTGATCAAGTATCATGCAAAAAAACAAACTCATTTTGACTCTTATTTTGTTCCCTTTTTACACATCACGCGCATAATGGAGCAGTTAGTAAGTAATTTTACCTCTCTTAACACGCGCAAGTGCTTAGTCAAACTATTCTATGTATTACCTAAATATTACTCAATAATCAGTGTGATACATACAATCCTGATTTATGACCTCTTTTCAGTCCTATTCGTCCTTCTAGGTGTGGTTTGTCGCTCTACGGTCATCATGTGCACACTTTAGGCTAAATAGACCGGGACCTACAGTTTAACGTGGATTCCGAACCACTAACACACATCCAGAATTCGCTAGATTCGAACCTGAAACCTTCGGTAGTCCTTCTAGGAGAAACCCCATGTCAGAGCAGTAACTATCAACACATCATCATGTGACCGACAGCGAAAGTGTTAAGAGTTTTTCCTGGTTATTGCAAATAATAATTTAGAATGTATGATATATCAAAAATTATACTGCAATTCCTTAATGAATCACTAAAAAGTTTTAATACAAATATGATTCTTTCGATGCATGTATTCGACACCGTTACAAAAAGTGTTATTAAAAGTGTATTTAAAGATATTTGGACTGAAAAACTTGAGGAAATTGAAATTTGTATGCGATTAACAACATAGCATGTGCTCTCTTAAAGTTATGTCATTTTAAAAATTTTAAATTTATTGAATTTTTAAAAATTATGTTTAATAATAAAAATTATGATGGCCCATCGCTTCTATTTCAGAAACTTTTATTTAAAATAAGCACTCATTTATTGCGTGGCTTTAATCAATGTGTTTTTAATTCATACGAAATATCATTGCTAAGACTTAACTAAACAATCATTTGATATGTATAACGCATTCAACTTCGAACGAAGAAATACATGAAATGATAATTAGTACATAATTTTAGGGTTTTGTTTTTTTTTTTTTAATTTTAATTCATAAAGATAAATTATCGTAGTAACTATATGACTCAGTAAAAAGTTCAGTTTAAAAAAAATTAAATTAACATCTAGCAAAATTCGAAAATACAACATTTTAATTTACACATTGATTGTTACTCAATAAATAACATGCATCATTTTGTAAAAGAAAGAAATTGTTACACATGGGCTATTTATTATATCATAGCAATACAAGCATAGCAAAAAAAAAATCATTAATCGAAAATATATTTAATCATTATTATTATAAAATTTATAATTAAAAAAAAATATTTAATCATTAATCGTTTTTAATTGCGTTATTTAAAAATAAAGTATTTAAAATTTATATAAAGAATCGGTTAAAAAAAAATCAAATTCACATTTGAAATAATTTTCATAAACAATTTAAAAAAAGATGAAACATTTTATCGACATATTTGACGTTGAAAAATATTTATGCATCAAATATTTTTATCGTCGCACAGATAATAATTTCCCTTCTTTTGTTAAACAGGTGTGGCAACACTGAATTCCCAGGCACGAGAAAAACATTTTACTTTCCAACACACAATTGAAATATAGTAACGTGAATACATGGGAAATGAAATTGATTTTTAAAAATTTTTTAAAGATGCTTAGAGGTATGAAGTTTTAAGATTTTTCATTTTAAATAAAAGCAAAGAAATGCAGGTGAATTTTTAAAATCAACGTTTTAAGTTCATACAAATTTTAAATATTAAATAAAATGGGATTAAATTCTGAAAAATTGAAGATTTTACAAAAAAAAATACAAGATAATATTAATTACAAGTAATATTAATTTTAAACAAATTGTAAAATTTTACACTTTTACAATTAAAAGAACATTATAATTTATTAAAAATAAATACTTCACTAATGATTCTAGTATTTATTTGAAATAACATTGACAAAATCAATTTTTGTAGTTCTAGCATCTTTAACCCTTATTATGAAATTAATAATGAAATCAATTTCCTTATTAATTTCATAATAAGGGTTAAAGATGCTAGAACTGCATAAAGGTTAAAGTTTTAATAATAATGAATTAAAGATCTAATTTAAAATTAATAATAAAATCATAATTTCCTTATTAATTGCATAATAAGGGTTAAAAATGCTAGAACTACGTAAGGGTTAAAGATCAATAAAATTAATCCTAAAAAATTAATGAATAAAATTAAGAATGAAATTATAATTTCATTCTTAATTTTATTCATTTTTTAAGCATCTTTATTTTCAATTTAAAATTTAAAAGTTATTTATTATAAAAAAGTTTGAAAATGTATATGCCTTTTTGTTCCTATATACATGTATCAAAAACAAAGCGATATTTTTTTTTTGTAGACTCATTAAATAATAAAAACACTTCATATATTAGAGTATGTTTTAGTATTTATAATTAACAGTTTACATTGTTACTATTTATCTTGAATCAAAATTTTAAAAACAAAAGAATGTTATTTTTATCGTTAATAATAAATATGTTTGGTACTATTATCATTTATTCATATGAAAAAATGCTACATTTAATTTGACGTTAGTGAAAACAAACACGTTCTTTTTTCCCATCCAAGGTCATGGATTTCTACACCCAAAAAAAAAAAAAAAAAATTCATAGACATATTTAGAACTTTTTGCTATAACGTCATGCTCATTTTCAAAGCGATACTACTTTAAAACTTATTAATTTTTAGCAACGTAAAATATTCGTCGTGATATATATATCATATATCATAATATTCATATATCATATATTCATCATCATATATAATAATATTCGTAAAATATACGTCGTACTTAATGAATAAAATTAAGAATGAAATCATAATAGGGGTTTTACAGATGCTAGAACTACATAGAGTGATTTTGTCAAATGTTATTTTAAGTAAATACTAAAACCGTTATTGAAGTATTTATTTTTAATATATTATAATGTTCTTTAATTGTAAGTAATTCCCACAGTTCTTAATCTCAACAACAAAATAAGAATGAAAACGCTTATAAACAAGTAATATGAAAAAAAAAAAAAAAAATTTTTTTAAGTCAATTCCTACTTAGGTCAACAAAGAAAAGTTTTATTTGAGTTACTTTTTATTAAACAATTACAATTAATATAAATATGTATCTACTTATGACAGAATCACACTATTAAGTGGCAAAATAAAACTTCTTCTATTTTATTTTTTGAGAAAATCCTTCATTCTAACCACTAAGCCACAACTGCTAACTCACTCTCGAAAATCATTTGGATAAAACGTCTACTTAAAGCAAAAATTTTCAAAAATTCATCGGAAAAATAACTGTTTTTCGCAAGAATTGAACTCGCATTCTTCACCTTCACGTGAAAAATATTGAAATCATTGCATTTTACCGATTGAGCTACCGCCTGTCGATTTCAATTTTCATTACAAACTGCTAAAACTCTATTTAAAGTATTAAAAATTAATTGAATTTAATGTATGAATTAATATTTGAAAAAACTGTATCAGCATCCAGTGTTCATCCACTGCAAGTTTTAAAAAAATGTATTTGACCTTGAGTGGATAAATAAAAAGTATTTTATGAACGATTGAAAATTTGAATAAGATACATAAACATATATAGAGAGAATGTGAACTAATAGTAGGAATTGAAAAAGAATGCAACTGTCGACTCAATAGGTACTTAAATGTTTTATAGAAAATATTCTCCCAAAGGAGTTTAAGTATTCATTTAAAGAGATGTGAAAGTTTAGTATCTGACAGAAGCAGCCATTGAAATACCAACTGTCATTCATTAATATAAATAAGCTGACAACTGGCGTACCGATTACGGAGTACCAATGATGGTAAATACCCCTTAAACCTCCTCATCTTTATTCATTAGGATTTAAATTTTAATGGCTGCTTTAATGTTAGCAAATATAAAATAACTAGATAAAGTTTCTAAAATTCGATTAATATGGTACTCAAAAGTTAAAAATACTGAAAAATAAATAAAAGTAAAAATACAAAGTAAAAATTTAAAAATAAAAGAATTTAAGTTAAGTTTAAATTCGGTACGATTAGGAATATAAATATACAATTCTTTAAAGATTAAAAAGCACTCGCTTCGTGAATCAAGAATCGTTAGAAATATGTAAACAAACTAACCTGTTGCAACTCAGGCCCTAGAGGTTTTTAGGAAATATTCTCCCAAAAGGGTTTAGTATTCATTGAACAACTTAGTATTCAAGCAGCCATTAAAATATCAACTGCCAATCATTAAAATAAATAAACAATTCTTTAAAGATTAAAAAGCACTCGCTTGGAGTATCAAAAATCATTAGAAATATGTAAATCATATCTATCTAATAACCTGTTGCGTTGACTCATGCCCTGGTGTGGTATTCGCTACGATTATTATTAGCTTTTTTACTTCGAAAATTATTAATTTTTTATTCAACGTACTTCGTCTCCACAGCAAAAATAAGAATGAAAACGCTTATAAAAGAATTCAACTTTCGACTCAATAGGTACTTAAAAAAAGAGTTTTATAGGAAAAATTCTATCAAAACGGTTTAATATTCATTTAACAACTTAATATTCAAGCAGCCATTGAAATACCAACTGCCATCCATTAAAATAAGTATTTTTAAAGATTGATTTCCAATTAAAAAGCGCTCGCTTAGAGTATCAAAAATCGTTAGAAATATGTAAACAAATTAACTTGTTGCGCCCTAAAGTTTTGTAGGAAATATTCTTCCAAAAGGGTTTAGTATTATTCATTTACCGAGCTGTGAAATTTCAGTATCTTACAGAAGCAGCCATTGAAATACCAACTTTCATTCATTAAAATAAGTAAACAATTTTTTAAAAGATTGATTTCAATTAAAAATCACCCTCTTCGAATATTAAGAATCCTTAAAAATATGTAAACAAACCAACCTGTTGCGTTGACTCAAACCCTGGTGTGTGTTCGCTACGATTATTATTAACTTTACTTCAAAACTTATTCATTTTTTACTCAACGTAGTTCTTCTCTACAGCAAAATAAGAAACGCAAATACGCTTATAAAAATGAAAAGCTTACAAAAAAGAATGCAACTTTCGACTCAATACGTACTTAAAAATGAGTTTTATAGGAAATATTCATCCAGAAAGGTTTAGTATTCATTTAACAACCTAATATTCAACAGAAGCAGCCATTGAAATACCAACTACCATTCATTAAAATAAAAAAATTTTAAGCTGATTTCCAATTAAAAAGTACCCTCTTCGAAAATCAAGAATCGTTAAAAATATATAAACAAAACCAACCTGTTGCAACTCAAGCCCTTAAGTTTAGTAGGAAATATTCTTCCAAAGATTTAGTATTCATTTAGTAGCTTAGTATTCAAGCAGCCATTGAAATACCAACTGCCATTCATTAAAATAAGTAAACAATTGTTTAAAGATTGATTCCCAATTAAAAAGCACTCCCTTAGAGTATCAAAAATCTTTAGAAATATGTAAGCAAACTAACCTGTCGCCTAAAGTTTTGTAGAAGTTACCCTAAAAAAGTTACCTAGTAAAGTTACCCTAAAGTTTTGTAGGAAATATTCTTCCAAAAGAGAACTAGACGTGAATTTCCGACTTCATTTAACAAGACGTGAAATTTCAGTATTCATGACAGAAGCAGTCATTGAAATGCCAACTGCCATCCATTAAAATAAATAAAGATTAATTTCCAATTAAAAGCACTCATTTGGAGTATTAAAATTCGTTCGAAATATGTAAACAAACCAACCTGTTGCACTGACTCAGACCCTAAAGTTTAGTAGGAAAAATATTCTCCCAAAAAGGTTTAGTATTCATTTAACAACTTAGTATTTAAGCAGCCATTGAAATACCAACTGCCATTCATTAAAATAAATAAACAATTCTTTAAAGATTAAAAAGCACTCGCTTGGAGTATCAAGAATCGTTAGAAATATGTAAACAAACCAACCTGTTGTTCGCTACGCCCCTACCGCTCCAGTCAGCTGTTCAGAAAAGAGTGAAGTATGCGAAGTTGCCTTTAACCGACAGCTTCGATCCCAGTTTGTTACGGCCTTTGTGATTGGTCACTCGCCGTTTCGGACATCCTACAATGCGTAACGAGGTCGTCGTTTTGTTGAAGGGAACCTTTTTTTTTTTTTTTTTTTTTTTTCCTTAAATGTCTCCTCTTTCTCGCTGCGGATGTGTGTTGGTGGGCGATAAATAAACGTACGGAACAGACTCAGTGTCCTTGAATGAATAATGTGTATAGTGTTTTTTAATGCGATACTTAATATTTTATGCAAACCCGTGAAGGATTTTGAAGAGTGCCAGTGACGGATTTAGGTTCGATGGCATCCCTAGGCCCAAGTTAATTGGGCGCCCTTATATATAATAATAATACGAATAGTAATAATGGATTTGAATTAAATTTTGACATGAATTTTATGTATATATCTATGGCGCCCCCGGAACCTGTGGTACCGAACGCCAGAGCGCTAGTCCAGGAGTCGGCAACCTGCGGCTCGCGAGCCACATGCGGCTCTTTGGATGTGAAGCTGAGGCTCTTTAGTTCCATACGCAAATATTATTTATTTTATCAAAAAAAAAAAAAAAAAACATGTATGTACGTAACGCAACAAAAGTGGACAGTTTTAAAAGAAACGCCGCGAGTTGAGGCACTTATATTCGACGCATGGAATAATCTTCCAGATTGCTACAGTGAGGTGAAGAAGTTGGCATTTGGAGTGCTGACTATCTTCGGATCGACATATTCGTGCGAGCAAGCGTTCTCTTGCATGAATGTAATTAAAAGTAAAGTAAAAAGCCAACTAACAAATGAAAATTTAGAGTCGTGTTTGAAACTGAAAACAACAAGTTATGAGCCAAATTTACCCAAACTTTCTAAAACCATGCAAAGCCAACGCTCCCATTGAATTTGTTTGCTCAATTGTTTGTTATTGAAGTACAAGTTAGTGTTGTAAGTAAATGCTTAATTGTTTAAATTTTTTTTACTTTAAGTAATTATCTAATAATGCCATATATATATAATATCTAATTTGTTGTGAAAAACTAGATATTTTTTTCTTATGGATAAATAGATTTTTTTTTTTTTTTTTTTTTATCAAAAAACTTTATTTATGCGAGTACTATTTATTGTTGGCAAGAAAAATTTTGTGGCTCTTTAAAAACTTTGAAATTTTGTAAATTGTAATTTTTGACTCTTCCGACTCAAAAAAGGTTGCCGACCCCTGCGCTAGTCACTGGGCCATCAGGCCCCCTGAAAGAAGATCTTATAGAGCCTTATAAACAAGATTGAATGCGTTACAAATAGAGCATCTATGTGATTCAAATGCACAATTTCCTTTACTTGTCTTTAGCTATACTGCAATACTAAATGTTAATTTAGCATTGTCATTTTACCGATATATTTAATATACAAACTATACAATAAAACATTTTACTAATTCATTATAATCAAGGCGCACCCAGAATTTTGTATTGGAAGTTTGGTTTGTCGCTCTACGGTCATCTTGTGCACACTTTAGACTAAACAGACCGGGAACTACGGTTTAAAGAGGATTCCGAACCACTACAAACAAACATCCATGACACCGCCGGTACTGAACCTGAAACCTGGGGTACCGAACGTCAGTATACTGAAGTATAAGTGATAGAAAAGGTATCTTTAATCGAAATTTTAGGTATTGCTTACTTCATGAATAATTTTTAGATTGCATTCATTGGGACCAAATACAAATGAAGAGAGCATTAAAACTAAGAAGTGCTGCACATAAAAATAAAATTTAAATTCTATAAAAAATTATATAAAAGCTAGTTATAAATTAAAAATTCGATCTTTTCTCGTTCACCAGTTCATTTGATGGCATTCTTTTATGCCAATTTAAATAGTATGATGAATATTTAATGCAGCTAAACCAGGAAAAGAGACGACATATTCAGAGGTGATTATAAAATCGGATAAAAAAAATTGAGGGATTCAAATACTAAATATGTAATGAAAAGCAATTGGTCTAAGCCAGGGGTCTCCAAACTACGGCCTGGCAGTGTCTTCAATCCGGCCCGCGACAGCGAATAGCATATTGTTGCTGTAATAAGTTGGATAAAAAAAAAAACACAGAATGATAATAACTCGATTTTATTTACTTGCTAGATAAAGCTTAATGCCAAACATAATATGCAGAAAATTTAACTTAAGCATAACAACTAACAAATAATTTAAATGAATCCCACTAACATTATAAACTCAGTGAACATCCCGTGGCTGCCCTCGGTAGTTATGTTGATGCATATGTATGTATATCGATGTTTGGAATATATATATCCTGAATCAAACATGATTTTTATCATGAAAATCCCTCAGGAACGGAAAAGCTAAATGAACGCGAATGAAACCGCGGGGTATCCACTTGTAAAAAATACTAATGATATTTATGTAATTGCAATTTTTCACTGACAATAGTTTGTAGTTGTGGATCAATTTTACTTGTACCAATTATTAAAAGAGATTTAAGATGCTCATCGGTTAACTTAGATCTGTAAACTTTCTTTGTGTACTTCATTTTGGAGAATGCTTTCTCGCACAAGTAAGTAGTACCAAAAACAGAAAACAGCCCACGAGCAAATTTTATGTAAATTATCAAATTGTATCAGTGGAAGACTTTTATAAAATTCCAACAAAGATGAGTTTTGATATCTGTTCTTAATTATATCACTGCACTGTAAATCCATAATTTCCATTTGGAGTTCCGGGGCTAGAGCTTCAATGTCAGTATCAAAAGGATTTTTAAAAATCTTAATTTCATTTGCAATGTCATCAAAGTCTGAGAAACGAGTATCAAAATTTATCTTCAAAGCACTCAAAACTTCGACTTCAAAAATAGACGGGAAATTCAGTCTCAGTAGTGCGGCTGAATATTTGACATGTTTTCAAAATGTGTGAAACATTTTTTACGTAATTGTGATTGAAACAATATTATTTTCTGCCGAAACGATTTGATATTAGTGTATAGATCAGGGAGAAGCTGGTTTTCTCCTTGCAATCGCAAATTTAGTTCATTTATATGTTTTGTCAAATCGACATAGAATGCTAACTTCCATAGCCATTCGCTATTTTGTAATTCAGTAAGAGGGCGATGCTTTTCATTAAAAAAATTCGATTTGTGCTCGAAGTTCAAAAAGCGCTGCAGAACTTTTTCCGCAACTAAGCCAGTGTACGGCAGTGTCATACGGTAAATCATTTTTCTCCAATAAACTCGCGGAATTGTCGGTGTTTTTCAGCCCAGTGGATCTGATGAAATTAACAACTGATATGGCTGGTTTTAGAACTTCAGACATATCCAAACATTTTCCGCACAAGGACTGTTGATGAATGATACAATGCAAGACTAATGGTTTTGAACCACCATCATTTTCTACTGCCTTTGACACAAGTGCAACTCTCCTTTATTTTTACCACACATGTTTTTGCCTCCATCAGTTGTAATAGATTTCAAGTTTTTCCCTCGTAGGTTCTTTTTATTAATGGCATTGTCAACTCCTTTAAAAATATCTTGCCCAGTAGTCGTGCCGTGAATACTATCAATATCAAGAATTTCTTCATACACTTCATAGCTTTTATTTACTCCTCGAATAAAACCAACACCTGAGCCGTTGACTCATCCAAGGCCAGAGAGAAAACCACTCAAGATGTTCATTTTTGTTAAACAGTTGAGATGATATATTTTCTGCGATGTCTTGCACCCTCCGAGCCACGGTGTTTGCTGACAAACTGACAGTTTTAAATAAATTTACCTTTTCGGAGCACATTTCTTCGGCTACTGCAATTACGCATTCTTTGATCATTTCTCCATCGGTGAATGGCTTTCCACATTTTGAGATTTCAAGAGCCACACGAAAGCTGGCACGAGTTGCAGCCTCTTGTTCAATATTGACTTTCGTAAGCAAAGATTGCTGCAATTTCAATCCGCGTTTCAAAGCTTCAAATTTTTCTATCCGCAAACTTCCTGTATATTTTGAGTAATTTTGAAAATGTTTCGTTTCATAATGGCGTTTAATGTTATATTCTTTGAGAACGGCTATAGTTTCACTGCAAATCAAACATAGCACCTTATTATTGGACTCAATCACGAAATATTGAAAGTTCCATTGATCTTTGAATATTCTGCATTCACTGTCTATTTTTTGCTTCTTTTCCATACTAGTAAGTCACACAGAAAAAATTACAAGTTAAATCAAATACAATTACGTATGGACGTGGGTCAGATCGGTCTTTTAAACGGGTTACGCACTAACTTACTTCACAATAGATACCGTTCCGCTTCTTTCGTCTACCCTAGGTAGACTGAGGTCGGGTCGCTCCGCTAGCCTTTTACACTCAATTACTGCGATCTCAAAGTGAGTGGAATACACCAGAACCTTCTCCAACCAATGAGGTTACGAATGTTTAACTGTTACTGCGCTTTCGAAACTACTACTAGCGCCATCTGTTAGCGATAAAAGAATATTATGTACCTATTTCCGCTTTTGACCATTAGATGTCGTCAAGTGTCATGGTCGTATCGATACACACAATAGTAATTGTAGTACTTAATTGAACCAGCGAATTTAGCAAGCGTATGCTCGCGCAGAGCACGTACTCGGCGACTAGTCTAGAAATTATAGATAATGGCAAAAAAATTAAAACGGTTTTGTCCGCGGTACTTATGGTTTCACTTATGGGTTTGGGTAAGGGGGGATGCTATGATGCTAGAGCAAACACTTAGACAGTTATCTTCGATGTCTTAAGGCAAGCGCTGCACATGTTACTCACTTAGAACTATCCAGGAGGTGCGTGTAGCTTGAAGATAAGCTACGGACGCGGAGTAACGCTACCCCTGCAACGCTCTACGATCCTGTTAGACCGGGACCTACGGTTTAAAGTGGATTCCGAACCACTACAAACATCCATGGCACCGCCAGGACTCGAACCCGAAACTTGTGGTACCAAGGGCCACAGCGCTAGCCACTCGGCCATTCAGGCCCTTCATCGGATTATAAAAATCGAATAGTTTTATTTCACTAGAAGACTTTATTGCTGATCTGCATTAGTTTGTCAAGTAGTTGTAGAAAGTGTAGAATTCACTGATACGCACAAAACTACATTCCCGCTATTTGAAAGAGGAAAGACAGGCCCTTTTACTTCACTGACCCCGCGTAACTACAATACCCATTATTTCAGAATTATTTATTGAAGAAGGGAGAACGCTTGAAGGAGTCGCATAAAATTAAAAATTGAATATTGGAAACCATTAAGTAATTTAATTAATTTTTTTTTAATTTACTGTGAATTAAAAAAAAAAAAATTATAATTCAAGTCACTGGATGGCGTCCGATAGCATAAAATTGTTTTTTTTTTTTATTTAATTAAGAAAAGAACTCGTTAGAATATGTTTAAAAAGAATAATAACTAAAGAAAAAAATTAGAACGTTAAATGTTATAGTTTAAATTATTATTATTATTATTTTTTTTTTTTTGAACCAGATAAAAAAAAAATCACGGGGAAAAAAAATTGATTTCTAAGTGCTTTTTATTCATAATAGATTATAAGTTGAATTATTATACATACACAGATACAAAATTCATTTTTATGTAGATAGATAGAAGACAGGTACAAAAGTGAATTTTCTCAATTTTATTCTCAAGAGTCAAAGATATTAGAGTGTTTTTGCGTAACGTTTTTTTTATCGTCCGGTTTTTTTTTTCTCCTAGCGCGCATGCTCGTAGGAAACATTATTACAGATACGCATGCGCAATTTCCTATGAGCATGCGCACTAGGGAGAAAAATACCGGACGATAGAAAAACGTTATGCAAAAACTCTTTAATATCTTTTAAGACAGATGTGGCCAACATTAAGTGATCTGGCGGGCCAATCTGGATATGCATCCTAACTCCGCGGGCCGCATATAAAAATATATATCCCCATATTAGATGTAGACACACTATAGACATTTTTTGGGGTGGAAAATGGAAACATAATGAGTTATAATTGATGTGTTTGCTATTATTCTTACACTATAATAATAATATACTAAACGCACATTGTAAAGAAATCTATAACACTAGAAATAAAGTGTAAAAAATATATGAATACAAATGAAATAAAAAAAAATTAAATCATTAAAAAATAATTATTTTAAAATTTAAAAAAGCAATTTAATTTTCACTTGAAATTGAGTGTGGTGCTTATCTAGGAATGGTCACTGTGGTCACTTAAAGTGAAGCTTAGGGCCTGTTATATCAGATCTTCCCAGATGTGCAAGCATCATGAGTTCGCTGAATATAATTTAATTGTTCTGCAAACTCATAACTGTAAACTCATAAATAAAACAGGCAATATTTGTCTATTACGGCTTTTTTTTTTTCAGTGTATTCCTAAGAATATTATTTCTAAATCAAAGTTAACCTTTTCTCGTCATTTCGGCAGTTAATTTTTGAATAGATAGATGCACACATAATGTATTATTTTAATACATTGATTTTCACTACTTTGGCTATTCTAAAATAAATATATTTTGTAAAAGTGCGATACATCTCACGGGCCGCAAAAATATTCAAGGAGGGCCTCGGGTTGGCCATCCCTGTTCTAAGATGACATATTTGGGTAAAAGATATTAAAATAAATTCAAATCTACACTTTTTATATTGTGTCTTAGTAGGGGTTTTTATTTTATTTATTTTCAATTGTATTTTAAATATAAATATAATTTTGTCAGCTCTTATAACCACAAAAGAAGACGTGTTTTAATAGGTTAAATGATGGTGATACTAAATGAAAAATAACTGCTTTATGCTGGAAGGAACATATTTGTTACTTAATTATTACTTAAGTTTCATTTTTGTGTTAAGTGTGTCATTCAGATGAGAAATGGCCTTAGGAAATGCAACGCAGTCAAACTTTTTTTTTTTCCCCATGGGGAGTTGACATATGGTTCTTAGCAATTGATAGTTTTTGCTTTCAAAGGGATTTTCATTCTTTTTAATAGAAGGATTTACGATCCATTTCCCTACAACAAAAGACAGCCTGGGTGATAAATAAAAGTTTGTCTATAGATTCAAAAATGAACTGTCGAAATGGTGAGGAAAAAAATGAACTTTGATTTTAAAATAATACTCTTGCTAATATAGGACATTATAATTAGAACTGCTAACTCACTCTCTGCCTGTTTTATTGATGAGTTTATAGTTAGGAGTTCGCAGAATAATTAAATTATATTCTGCGAACTCATGATGAGTAGAAAAATAAATATCGCTCTATTAAAATAAATATTTTTTAATGATTTAATTTTTTTTTATTTCATTATATTTATATATTTTTTATGTTTCATTTTTAGTGCTATATATTTGTTTACAATGGGCGTTTAGTATCATTATTATTATATTGTCTACGTTTACATGCAAGAATACTAGTAAACACGAGACCGATTGGCAAAATCTAAATGAAAGACTAAAGAAACACATATCGCTAGTAAAATAAATATTTATTTCATTTTTTTATTTATATATTTTTTATATTTCTTTTTAGTGTTATTAGTTTTAGTGCTTTTAGTTTTAGTGTTATTTTTAGTGTTATATTGCTTTAAAATGTGGGTTTAGTATCGTTATTATTATATTATTTATGTTTACACGTCAGTGAAATAGTAAATACAATAATAATAACTCATTATGTTTCAATTTTCACTCCAAAAAAATGTCCATAGAGGGTCCAAATCTAATAGGGGAATATATAATTTTTATATGGGGCCCGCGAAGTTAGGATGCATTTCAAAGTGACCCGCAAGATCATTTGTGTTGCCCACCTCTGCTTTAGACGAAAACAAGTGAAGGAATCTGAATTAAAAATTATTTTGTAATCTTTAATGGGTAATTTTATACAGAAATTGAAAATTATGTTCTTGTTAAAAAATTTTTAATTAAATATTTATTAAACTTTTAATTTACGAAAATACAAGACATTCGATCTTTTTTTTTTTTTTTTTTCAAAGAACCATTTTTTTTAAAAAGCACTAAAATTATAGACTATCATTTTCATTTCCAAAATTCCTACAATGAACACATTGTAAATGGACTATAAAAATCCACGTTTTAAAGCAATAAAGATGCATAACATCATTTAATAAAAATGTAATGCGACGTACAATAAACTTTGGGTGATATATGGATACATTTCTTCAGCCCGCTATGAGTGAAAAGTAAATAAAATCAGTTAGATTTAAGAAAATTATTTATAGAAAGATATTAAAAAGAAAAATATCGCAAACCAACAAATGAAATTTAAGTAAATTTTCATTCAATTTCAATTACATAATCACTGTTCAAATCAAATCATCAACTAACGAAATTTAACTAAATCTTTTTTTTTTTTTTTTTTTTTAATTATAAATACATAACACCTTTTATAATGAAACCAATAAATTTTTATGAATTACAGTGATGTACAAGATCGTCAAATAAAATGATGATTAGACTTACCTTAAAGCTGCGATGAAGATGCGCTTCTGATGTTCGAAAACAACTTTCTGCGGCGAAAGTATTGCATCTATTAAGTCACGTCATAGGTAAAAACGTTCGCCAAAAAAGAGAAAAAGAATCCCCGCAACCGGTTTTTTATTCACCTGCATTGACCCCTGAGCCGCCTTTGGGTACGGGTGGGGGATGCAGCAGACGAAATTCTCACAATAATCACAGTGTTACCAAAGGTCATTTCCCTTCTTCGAGACAAATATCAACAGCATCCTGTGAGAATAGAATATATTTTTTTTTTTAAAAAAGTTAAAATATTCCGTGAGAAGAATGAAAGGAAATTGTTCACAATCTACAGCGACTTAAAAAAAAAAAAAAATCTATCACTTTTATTTTCATTCTTTTTTTATTGAAATCAAAATCTTTTGGTTTTAGAACGCTTAAAATAATAATAATAATAATAATAATAAATTCTAAAAAAAGAAAATATTCAAAAAGAAATAAAACGATTTTTACTTATACTAAAATGTCAAAAAGGACATTTTCAAAAAATAAAACGATTTTTATTTATACTAAAATTCCAAAAAAGAAAATATGCAACAAAATAAAACGATTTTTATTTATACTAAAATGTTTCCACGATGAAATCGTTTGCATTGGTATTAAAAAACACATTAACTTGGATGTTTCAAAACAATATTTCGAACTCGCTGGAATACTAGATTGAACTACAGAAGAATTTGGACTACAGAACTACAACTGCAGAACAAATATCAACAACATCCTATGAGAATAGAATAGAACATTTTTTTAAAAGTTTAAATATTCTGTGAGGAGAACGAAGGAAAATCGTTCACAATCTACAGCGACATAAAAAAAAAAAAAAAAAATTATCACTTTTATTTTCATTCACTTTTTATTGAAATCTTTTAGTTTTAGAACGCTTAAAATAATAATAAAAAGAATTCCAAAAAGAAAATATTAAAAAAAAAAATAAAACGTTTTTATATATACTAAAATGTTTCCATTATGAAATCGTTTGCATTATTATTAAAAAGAACACTTTAACTTGATGTTTGAAAACAATTTTCGAACTCCCGCTGGAATACTAATGAACGAAGGGAAATCGTTCACAGTCTACAACGATTTAAAAAAAAAAAAATTCTATCAATTTTATTTTCATTCTTTTTGAATTTTAAAAAAAATTTTAGAACGCCATAAAAATAAAACGATTTTTACTTATACTAAAATGTTTCTATTATGAAATCGTTTGCATTATTATTAAAAGAAAAGTACTTGATGTAACTACAGAACAAATATCAACAACATTCTATGAGAGTAGAATAGAATGTTTTTTAAAAAAGTGGAGATGTTCTGTGAGAAGAACGAAGGGAAATCGTTCACAATCTACAGCGACTTAAAATAAAAATTCTATCACTTTTATTTTCATTCATTTTTTAATTGAAATCTTTTGGTTTAAAATAATAAACAAAAAAATAATAAAAGAAAATATTCGAAAAAAATAAAACGATTTTTATTTATACTAAAATGTTTCAGCTATGAAATCGTTTGCATTGTCATTAAAAAAAAACACTTTAACTTGGATGTTTCAAAACAATATTTCGAACTCCCGCTGAGATACTAGATTAAACTGCAGAACAATTTAGTTACATGAAATGAAAGCACTCGCTTTGGAATATTTCAGTCATTTTAATAAGAAAGGCTTTTCTTTTTTACAGGATTATTTATTGAAGGTTTTTTTAATGCGGTAAGAAATCGTGAGCAATCGATTTTAAGGATAAATAGTATACAGGTAATTGAATACATTTGCGAATAACCGTGGCTTAGAATAGTTTCGCTTTTCAAAAAAACAATAAAATTCGGTAATAAATTTTACATTCCTTTTCAATTCAGATTTTACAAAAATAAATAGATCTGTATTCTCTCTATCAGCATTACTGAATCAACCTTACAAAATTCTTAATTATTATGCATGAGTAAATATTTTATTCAATTTACGTTTTTCACTTAAATATTTTGTGATGTTTGTTTATTTATTTTAAGCACATACTTGGTTTGATTTGTCGCTCTACGGTCATTTTGTGCACACGAGGGCTAAACAGACCGGGACCTACGGCTTAAAGTGGGTTCGAACCACTAATAAACATCCTTGCCGCAGCGGAGATTCAAACCTAGAGCCTGTGGTACCAATGGCAGAGCTCTAGCCAGTTGGCCATCCGGCCGCCCTTTAAGCATAGGAGGACTTGTCTAATGCTTGTGATGATGAACCCACCGAGGGTGGAAGTGACAAGTGTCAAGAGGACTTCTGGGGGAATAAGACTGCATTTACGAACGTACTATTTTTTTCACCAGCCGCCTATAAAACTGAAAGAAGACATTTTTTATTTAGTAGCTTTGTAGATAGTGCTCTGTCCAGAGTGGCCCGAAGGATAATATTGAATTTCTGAAGTGAAGTGGAGGGGAGGAATCGGAGGTTAGATAAACCTGACAGTCAATTTCACAAAGAGCTTTTTTGTGTCTAGCGAGCGGCACCATAAATCCATTGGCAGAGAATTCCATTCTCCACTGGATGCATAAAGGGAGGATGCATAAAGTAATAATATATTAGAGCACACATCGGGATTGCCAGTTTGGGGCAAACATACTCCTCATATTTCTCACGGACTTTTATTTTGTAATTTAGCATATGTCAAAACAGCTTGACATTTTTGGTAACAATCTTTTTGCTGATTTGCAACATCAAGGGAGAACAAGTAATATAAAAAAAAAAAATGTTTAAGTCAATTCCTACTTTTTTTCACTATATTGCACAAAAGTCCTTCATAAATAAAGTTGAAATTTTCCTCTTACATCTGGCGCCATCTATTGGTAGATGCATGCAACTTAAATCTAAAAAACACTAAAATTAATTCAATTTTTTAATTACTGAATTAATATTTGAAAAAAACTGTATTCACATCAAGCGTCATCCACAACAAGTTAAAAAAATGTATTTGAACATGAGTGGATGAATAAAAAGTATTTTATAAACGATTGGAATTTGGACAAGATATATATATAGCGAGTGTGTGAACTTATAGCACAAATTGAAGAAGTACTTACTATCCTGCAATGATTTTCAAAAGAAAGGGTTCATTCTTTTTAGCTGACAATAAATGTAATTCTAAATATTGGGCATTTATGTTCTTTTTAATAAATTACCACCCCAAATTAATTCAAAATTAAATATTCCTTTGTGTGAACTTTCTACAATGTCCCAAGCAAACAAGTAGATGGGCCTTATTCATTTTCTCTGTCTTACATAATCCTGTCACAATTCCTGTTTCGACCAGATATTCGCGCAGGCAGTTCGTGCCCAGTTCTTAATAGAAACATTCATGAAATAAAAAAAAAATTCATGAAGACAAGAATGAGATTGAATCCTTGTTCCTTTTTTTTTCACATCCTCTGCAGGAAACATCACAGATCCACGTAATATGCATTTAATTATGTTTTTAAAAAATGGAGGGAGCTTTATTTCAGAATATTTTTTATTTAACAAAATTAAAGCAACTGCTAAAAAAAAAAAAAAAAAAAAATAAAAAAATATTAAAAAATATATATATATAAAAAATATTATCCATTTAAAAACAAAATATTTAACTTTGGATAAAAGTCTTTACTATTATTATTATTATTTACAATTTTTTATTAAACTTTACTCTTGGTGTTTGACGCGCTGTGTTCAAAAGTTGAAATTCGATTTTTAAAATTTCATGAAATGTCAAACTCATTTTTTTTTGCAAATGCAATGCTTCTGATTGACATTGCAATTAAATATGTACAAAAAAAAATTATATTAATATTGTAGTGTAGTGTGCAGATTGGGCAGTAAGATTGTAATTGAGTATGGTTGGTTTGGGATACTAGAGGCGCAAGTTGGAGAACTTACGGCTTTCTTGACACACGCACAAACACCACACACGTACAATTAAAGGCATACAATATTTAAGACATTTAAAGGCAGATAATTATAGATTCATGGAAGGACTTCACTTTTAAAACCGAAAACTCGGTTACACGCAGGATACGCGATATATACTTCCTCACCGGATGAGAGTCTGTAAGCTAGCTAATGCGTCGGGATACGCTAAATATATTTCCTCTTGGGATGAGAGACTATAAACTAAACGTTTCTGAGCGGGAACGCAGGTTGTAGCAGTTGAACGCATGTCAGGAAGGCATTGCCCTCCTTGTGCGACACGAAGTCAAGTAAAACTTCTACTTACGTGTGCTACATCCCAACTGAAACTGCTCCCCCTTCCCTCAATCCATGAGTAGGCTACTCATGGGGTGTCCGTCCGCGCTGCCGGACACTGAGGATGAGTCACAACAAAATGCATAAAATAATTAATGAACTAAAAAAAAATAATAATAAATTGCATATAGTTGAGGAAATAAGAGGAAATTTAATCAAACAAATTATTCTCATTATAAAATTCTTCTAGGATTTTATATGATTTATAATAAATGTGTGGCCGCCTAGATAATGAAATCTATTAATAGAATTGCTTTGCCAAAAATAGGAGTCTGTCAGGTGTGGGATTCGAACTTATGCTTTTCGAGAATCAGAGCTTCAACCTCCAGTTCAAAAGCTAAAGACAATATTATTTTATAAATGAATCCCTATATAACATTTCGCGTTAACTAATAAATGCAGAGCGATTTGAGTTTTTAATGATTTTTCTCCTACGCAAACATCTCCGTCGTTGACTCTTCGTTTGAATGACAAAACCATAAAGTAGCACACCTATTTGCTTTACGTTGAAGATAACAAAATGGACCTGTGTGATGTCCGACTGCCTTTAGACCGACCACTGGCCATCCAAAACGCAAACCTGTAGAGACCTACTAGCTCAATGGTTTACAAATCAACCCCTAAAAGTCAACGATCAAAAATAATTCGAGCAATAGAAAATACTACTGTGCCCAAAAAGTAAGACCAATTATTTATTTTTCAAAAACTCTTTATTCATTCTTCCAAATTTATTGCATCACCTTCAAAGTAATCCCCTCCGGACACAATGCACTTATGCCAACTTTTTTTCCAATCCTCAATGCATGCTAAAAAGTCATCGGCAGGAATGGCCTTCAAACCGCGCGGCGATTCACTTTGAATCTCTTCAATCGACTCAAAACGGGGTCCCCGGAGTGGTCTTTTGATTTTAAAGAATAGCCAGAAGTCGCATGGTGTGAATACGCTAATTGTGGAATGATACGGGTTTCATTTTTGACGAAAAAGCCACGTAGAATCAATGCAGTGTGAGCTGGCGCATTCAGTGTTTTCGGTACCCATCGAGATTTAACGCGTTTGAGGCCTAAAATGGAATGGACCGAACCTTTTGAAATTTCCAACATCAGCAAAATCTCTAATTGTAAATCGACGGTTTGCAAGTATAAAATCTTTAATTCTTTGGAAGTGAGACCAGCGCGCAGTGATATAGGAATACTCACCGAATGCCTTCTGCAACGTTCTATACATTTCCGCAAACAAAATTGAATGCAAGTTCTTTGATCAATTAATTCAGACATTTCAGTTTTAGCGTCTCACAAAGCCAAGCGTAACATTAATGAATATTTTGACGTGAAATCTCACACAGATGTCATGGACAGTACCAGCAACCTAAAAAAGTAAAAAAAAAAAAAAAAAAAATTGAAATTCTATAACCCCTGGGAATTTTAAATTGGTCTTATTTTTGGACACAGTAGTACTATTATAAAGATCCATTGCTGATTCAAAAACTGACGAAAAAGTGTATCAATTTGAATAACATTAACTTGGCTTTTTGCAGGTGGTATTTGAGTTCGTAATTCTGTGAGATAGAACATATAACATACGTGGTCAGAATGGCCGAGCGGTCTAAGGCGCCAGATTTAAGCTCTGGTTCTCGGAACAGAGCGTGGGTTCGAACCCCACTTCTGACAAAAGCCTGTTTTTTTTTTTTTTTTCTTAGTGAGCATATCTTGAGCATATTTGAGAATAGTTTTGATGAATGGAAGAAATATAATACAAAATTATAACAAATTCAACAGAGGCAATTGTGTTATTATTTTCATCTTTTAAAAAATAAAGTAAATTTCAATTACATTTATTTTAGTTCTAAACCAATTACTATTGTTATCTAAAAGCGTACTAAATAATTCATTAAAAAAGGATTTTTACCCTGAATAAAATGCTTCCATTTGTTTTTATTTGTTTAAGTATCATTATAAATATTGCTAATGTTAAATTAGAAATAGCAAATTTCCCAATAACAATTTCGACGAATTTTACGAAGTGTCTTTCTTTTTAATAAGTTCAAAAGAAAAAAATTCTTATCATTATTGCCATTTTTAAGAAATGCTTTTCTTTTAAATTATTCTTCAAAATTTCGAGAAAAATATATAAGGCTTCAAGTAATTACATATTTTTTTTTTCATTCTAAAGCAATTATTCTTGTCATTAGAAGGAAAAAATAATTATATAATTTAAATTCATAAAGAAATAATGAAGACAGTTGGTCATTAGAATACCTTCCTAAATATAAACAGAATCATCATTAGTTTATTTCATTATTGGCATTTATAAAAATCCTTAATTAATTCGAAGAATCTTTTCACTTATTCTACTATTGTTTTAAAATAAAAGAAAGAATGAAATATATTTCAAAGCAATTTTTTTTAAATTATTGAGATGAATCTCTTTTTTTTTTTATTATTATTAAAATATTAATTGCTTGCCTCTCTCGAATAAAATTGCTCATCTGCAGTACTTGATTCTCAAAAAATACTAAGGGGGAAAAAAACTTTAAAAAATGATCTGGGAAATGAAAGCAAATCTAACATTTTTAAATAAATAATCTTCATAATCCTCAAAAAATATTAATGTTAATATTAAGGTCCATTGATAATTTGCCCTTTATACAGCATTAAAACTCAATCAACTGCATTGTAAATCAGAATTCAAACTCTTTATCTGTTGTGAAATATATTTTCACATGGAAAATATTTTTGGCAAGTTCAATTTCACATCATTTTCAGTGTCCCTATTTTCCAATTTTTACAAACAAGGAAAAAAAAAAAAAAAAAAATGAGCTGTATCCAGGAAAAAAAAATAGAATAATTTTATAAATGTAAGTTTAAATAGTTTAATCAATTATATATGGTCTTTACCTTTAAGCAAAAATACAGTTTTATTAAAGTAAATAGGATATTATTCAATTTTATTTGCTTGCTGAATGATTGGATTCCAGTAAAACATATCCAACGAAGTATTTCGATAACATGGATGAATGAATTTCACAACATACAAAAAGAATGGGAAATAAATATGATTTCGATACAAATTTATTAAGAATTAAATATTATATGGTCAAAAATTTAGAAAATTTTAGCTGAGGCAAATAAATTGTAACCACATTACGATTTTCTGACTAAGAATTTTTTTTTTTCATATTGATTGATTGTCGGTTATTAGTATTCTAATGGCCGACTGCCTTCATTATACCTTTAAGAATTTAAATTTTTAGTAAATTATGTAATTGTGCTTTGCCTTCTAATGACAAGAATAACTACATAATCTTATATAGATAATTATCGAGACAGAATATTTTTTAAAAATTAAATAAATTCTTCTTTAAATGTAAAGTTGTAAACAGCAAATTCCTTATCATTAATACAGATAATAAAAGACAAAAAATTACAAGCAATACTTATGATTTATAAAACTTCATCTAACAATGTATTCTGAAAAACTCTTTATGTTGTAAAAAATAGTGCAATTATAAATAAAATTAATTTGAAGCGGCTTATTAGCAATAGCGCTATGTAATAGACATGAAATTCAAGGAGCAAATTTATTGAATTTGCAAAGTTCTTTTTTGTTGTTAAAAATGTATACATAAAAAATTCCAATGTGTATTTTCACAAAATGATTGCTTATTTCTATTTTTTTTATAAAATTGAATTACTAATATACACAATTTTTAAAATGAGATTTAGAGACTTTATTAAAAAGCACTATTTTTTTTTACCTAAATTTCAAAACGCCATTCAATAAACTGAAAACAGCATGGAAAATAATCTTAATTATTTCATTTAATATTAAGCCTTCGATGTTTATGTTAATATATTCAGAGGTGAGGAATGTCTGAAAGTGTCTGTTTAAAAATCAGACTCCTTCATAAAAATAATTTTTATTTTTCCAAAATTCTAGCATACCAAATATAACTCTTCTCATCACTGAGGCTTATAAAAAGCTATCTTGTATATCCACAATGAAAGAAACTATTTTATTAAAAAAAAATAAATTTAATGTATAAAAATATTGCATCATTTTATCTAAAATGTACAATTTTCTTTTACTAGTCTTAAGCTGTACTATTATGCTTTTTTACCTATTCATTTGGTACTGTTATTTCTATAGGACATATTGTATATTTTTGTAAGCAACTTTTTAGTACAAAGATTTCTTCTGGTATGTGTAAATATTACACTTTTTAAAGTTGTAAAAAAATTTTTATGCAAAAAATGACTTTATATATAATATATGTGTTCAATAAAAGTTATTAAATTTATTTTACAAATTCTTCTAAATCCATTAATAAAGACTAAAATACAAAGAGTTACAGAATGGAGTCAGTAAAATACAAAATTAAAAAAAAATTCAACTCTGGATCAGAAATTTTTTTTGGCCAACTCGCCACTCATAGTTATAACTAGGTTTAGCTGTTTATGGCAAACTAATACAGGACTAAAAACTCTGTATTCTGTTTCTTTGTATGTGATGTTTTTGGTGTTCAGAAATCATTATGTAAGCCTCACAACGACAGTGGAATGGTAGACAAGTTTAAAATCTCCTAATAATTGTGCAAAAGAGAGAATAAAAGAGACGCAAAAGGCCACAACAACCTGTTTTATTATCTGGTGATTACAATGTTTTTGCACTGCGAATACAAAGCCACTGAGCAATGAACAGCAGCTGTATAAGCACTGCTACATTTTATTTTGAGTACATTCCATTAGAACACACCACTAAACAGAATAAGAAAAAACACAGATGAATTACACAAAACAAGTTAATGTAGATATACATCTTGACACATTATACATCTAAAAGAAGCAACATAGCATCTTTTACAATGATTCGAAATTTCTCGCAAAGCGTGCTTAAGCGTTTATAAGTGACTAGACCAACACAGAGAAAATTAAAGTACACACAAGAAAACTAAAACACTGCACATTAATACTAAAGGAGACATAAGTACAGTAAATTGAGAGGAATAATCTTTGACTAGCAATTTTACAATAAATGCACATAAAGATATTACTAAATGCATACACTAACAATGTAAAGGACTTAAAAGATTTCACAAATTTTATATTGATAACCATTTTTGTGTGTTTTTTGTTTTCAGTTTGTAGGAATTTAAATCCTAAAATATTTCAATCTTAAACATACATATAGCATAAATTTTAATAAATTTACTAAAAAAAACATTAACAATAGAATCTTAAAAATGTCTTAATTAACATTGAAATAAATCTATAAAAAACAATTAAATATAAACATCATTTAAATTTAATTAAAAATTTAAAATAAAACAGCAATAGTCTAAAAGTAATTAAGTCGTTCTCATTATAATACATAAATATATCAAAAATTGTTACAGCAATTGGTGATCTACAGGTGTTTCACTGAGTAGCTACAACTTTGTTTTCAAATAACTCACCAAGAAAGTAGATGGCATAGTATGTTGCACAGTTTGGATAGGAGGTGAAAGGCATCTGTTATGTTGCTTAGAGAGAAAAATAGAATATAAAAGATCGGGTGTTTTTAATTTTTAAAAAAAAGTTACAAAAATTACAAATTGGGTATTCCAGCAGATTGGCGCACACACATATGGCACTGATGATGTATTGGATGTGCTTTAGCAGCACTACGGCTCACAAATCATTGCCAGATGCTTCCCTGAACATTTTCCTGATGGTCTCACTTGATCTCCCTACCGCTGAACTTAAAGAATATCTTTTTGTAGGAAGAGGAAGGGCAACTGGACTGGTACCGACCATGGAAATTTCCTAACAACTCACATGCTAACTAAGACGAAATTGCAACAATTCCAAATGCAAATCTATGCATCAGCAATGCAGTAGTTCGTGACATGTATTCACCATATCGTGGCAGCCGAAGGCTGCCATCTCAAACATGCTATTTAATGATTACCTTTACACTTGCTACTATACGCATTTGGCCCTACCTCCAATAAAATGTAGTTCATGTTATTGGGGTTTTTTTAACTACCAGCATAGCACACATTATTTATAATGTTTTAATATAATTGAAATCAATTTCAAGAAATGTTTTGGATTATTGTAATAATAATTAATAACTGTGTCGAGATTTTTTTTTGAGATTTATGCTCCTATATTTGGCAATAATAAATTAGAACTGCATTAATTAATATTTAATAATATTAATTTGCAGTGTTTTCATGTAACAAGGAAAAAAAATTGTTGATTTATAAACAATCTTTTTTTTTTTTTTTTTTTTTGATATATATATATAAATAAAGTTTTCAAAATATGTTTGTATAGAAAAATACAAAATTACATCAGATATGTATTTTTTTTCATACAAGGTCATAATAATCTCTCGGTATTTATACGTTAATAACAAAAAGGTATTCAAAGTTGATTGTACTGCACAAGTTTTGACTAGATACACATAAAAAACATACATACAAAAGTATGTTAATATCCATAGAATTTTTTCTTAATAATTAAAAAAATCAAATAATTAATAATAATTTGGACTTAATTATAGTTTAATCTTGACTAGAATAAATTTTTCCAATATCATGAATATGCATACAAAAGTAAATGCTATAATTCTTTCAAAAAACTGACTAGTGGAAAACATTTTATAAAATCGACTTAAGAAAGAAGTTTATCAGCAATATATACATAATACTTTAAATTGAAAATAATAGTTATAAAATTGGTCAAAATTTACAATTCACAAATACATAAACATATAAATAATGTAACACTAGATGATGATTTCCATATAATATTACTAATTTGTATCATACCCTTCCAAATGAAAATACTTATGAATTCCATTTTTATTTATTTTTTGCGATACACTGTCTTACAAATAAAAAACAAATATTTTGAGTATTTCCATCTGGCATCATTATATTAAAACAATGTTGTCTTAAATTTTCAAATTAAATATTTAAGATATAATTTAAGCACACAGAAGGGGAGGAAAATTTAGAATTACATCTAAAAAATTAAAATTCAAAAAAATATAAAATGTAAAATTGATTAATTTTTACTTAGGTATGCTAATATTGGAAATTAAAAGATTTAAAATTTGAAGGAAAAATTGCAAATCTCACAAAAATTCCAATTTACACAATATTTATCACATACATTTTAAATATAATTACATTTAAAATAATTTAATAACTGATAGAAAAAAGGATATCCACTAAAAAAACTATTTAAAATAAAAAAATTTTTGAATTGTCATAAATTATACATAACAAGTCAATTTTACAACTAATACAAATGGAAAATATTTAAAAAAATTTTCATGTTTCAAAAAGTTATTAAAAAACAAAATCTTAATACAACAAACATGAATTAGCAATAGATCTTTTGTTCATTAAATTTGTTACATGAATTAAAAATATATATAAATTTTTTAAGTCAAAATTACCCTAATAGGTAAAAGGCTAGCAGCCATATAAAAAGTTTGCATTTTCTAATCTAATGAATATTTCATCAGAATGAAGAAAAAAAAAAAAAATTTTTTTTTTTTTTTTTTTTGTAATCAAGCTTAGCATAAGTAAATTCAATTTGAAATAAAAGTTCAATTTTATTAAATATAGATTTGAATATTTTCCAATAATTTCATAAATGTTTTCAAAAAATATTTTGTAGAAATATAATAGCAGATAGCAAATATATATTTCAGCTTAAAAATTTTTAATGCTAAGAGCTGCATATTACATTTGTTTTTGTTTTTTTAAACGGTGAAATAGTTTCTAACACTAAATATTATATATACACACACACAAATTTAATAAATTTTATGAAACATCCAGACATTAATATATTTTTCAAAATTCATTCAAAAAGATACTACATATATCGAATAGGTATTTTATAAAATTCTATAATATATAATGCAAGTTATTTTTTATTTACTAATTATTATTTTAATTTCTGAAAATACTAAATCAAAATAAAAAAAAATTTGCTACATAACTAAAATAATCCAACTTCAAATATTAACGAAGATTTATGGTAACTGCAGTTTCTTTACAAATAGAAGAAAAATTCTATTGAAAAACTTTAATAAAATTAAAATTTCTATAATTTACTAATAAAACTTGACAGGTCTTTACTGGATATGTTTTTATTTTTAACTAATAAATGTTCATAAACATTAGATTTTGCAGATTTTTTTTTACATGAGTTCCGTAAATAAGAATAGGAAGTACAATGAATATGAAATAATAATAATATTTTACAACAATAAAAAAAGAGTGTAAAAATTAAACCTTATATAAATAAATAATTACTATAATAAAATTTTCTGAAAATAAGTATATATTTTTTATATATTATTCTTTTTTAATATAAATAGAAAAATTTTGAAAAGCAAAACCATCTTTAACATTTAATTATAAATTAGAACTCCAAAAGTATTAAATTCTATATAAATAGTTTGTACTTATTCATTTTTATTATATTAAATATATTATTATTTTTTTTTTAGTATTTTTAGACATTGTATAAAATTTAGCATTTAATTGCATACTTTCTAAAACTCTTATTTTAAAATTTAATCTTTCCAATACTTCATTCATGAATAGAAGGCTTAAAACGAAAATTTACAATCAAAATTAAGTATCTCAAAGATATGGATATAATCATAAGATTTATAGAGTTTTTAAAAATATATTAATGAATTTTAATATTAAATATAGGTATTAAATATACATATATAAGCATAAAATAGAAGAGAGGAGGAATAACTATTACATTGAATTTAAATATAAAATAAAAATAACATATCACAAAACATAGTTCAGATTAAAGTAATTCCCTCTTAATTTCTTTATTTCATTCAGATTTTTTAAATTTTGATTTCCAAAATTTAATTAATTAATAATTCTGAAATAATTTAATCTTAATTTTTTTCAAATTGTCAAACTTTTAAATAATTGCAATAAACGCATAACATTTAATATATGTAATGTATATTAAATATGGAATTTTAATTTAATTTTAAAAAAGAAATTTTTTCTAAATATAAAAGATAATACTAAACTTTAAAAAAAAATTCAATCACATTAAGCTAAATGTAAAACACTTAAAAAAAGATAATCTCTCAATTTTTATGAACAGAATAAATAAAAACTTCAACAAAAAAAATAAGCATGTTTAGCAATTTTCCTGAGAAAAATTTGACAATTGATCATATTCAAATATTGGTCCAATTGATCTCAGGTACATTATAATACATATAGATAAAAAAAAATCACCTTCAACATTGGAATGTTCACTAATATGAGCATACATATGTATACTTTTGTAACATTAAGCAGAGGAAGTTAAATACACAAGCACCAAAAAGAATGTTACAACTTTTCGCATAATAATTATTAAGTGGCCAACCAAAGCCATAAGTGAAATGTTTGCATTTTAAAAATGATGGGACCCCTTTTTCTTTCATGAAATATTTTAATGGGTCAGTGCTTTTATCGGTGCCAATTTTTTGTTATCACACCCTAAATGTGTTGATTGAGCAAGAGTTATCCCTGGATTTGTTTTATTAAATATTTTTCAAAACATTGAAGCTAACGTAAACGATTTAATCATTGAACTGACAAAAGAGAAAATAAATTTGAATTATAACTGATAATTTGTGAGTAATTTTTTTTTTTTGCAACACTTCCTAGTTTTAATGTTTCTTTTTTTATGTATTTGAACCAAATGGGTTTAATGTAAAAAGTACTAATAAAATAATTAATATATGAAATTTCATGTTTAGATGCCTTTTCTATTACTTATACTTTAGTACGAGCTGTCAGGGAAAGGTTTTTTATTTTATCAAGACCCTACCTTCCATCAGGGCAAAATTCTCAGTCTGATAATAATGTGAATTCACTGATTTTGAATGATGGTTAATAATAGATTGATCAGAATTAATATAGCATCATTTATTTCCTACTAATTAAAAATTAATTTAAAAATTTATTTTAATTAAATATTACAATAAAAATGTGTTATACTTTTTAATTATTTGAATTGAGGGTTGAGCAATTAATAAATGTACAAAATTATAACCATTTCAATGCATGAAACTTTTGTACATATTCAGCATTTTATTTTAAATACTTATAGCCAATCAAATTAATCAATCTATCTGCAAACTTTACACCAATAGATATTTGATATAATGTTATGTTTCCAAATATAGATTGGAAATATAGAGATTTTATGAATATGATGTTATTCTATCTTGAAAATTGTCACATTTAATAGTTAATTTAAACATTTAGAGATTAATGGAAGGAAAGCATTGATTGAACAAATCAATTTCATAAAACTTATATAAAATTAAAATAATCATTTTTTTTATTGATTAAGTACTGACAGTTGTAACATTCTAATGAGCAGCTTGAATATTTTGAGCCAGAAACAGTCAGGTAGCATTTCGGGACAACAGGTTGATGCATACATAAAAAAAATGATTAGCACTGACAATTGGCATTAGATGGAGAAGTATGTTCATTCAGTCGAGTACCTTTGGATGAAACGACTAGAGTGGGATCAGAATCGAGACTTTCTGACATTTTGTCGCAAATAATGTCCACCAGACGCTCAAATACGACCTTAACATTGAGGTTTTCTTTAGCTGAAGTCTCAAAAAACTCTAATCCTAACTGGTCAGAGAGTTGCTTGCCTCGCTCGGTGGAAACTACTCTTTCGTCTTCCATGTCGCATTTGTTCCCAACAAGAACGACTTGGGCATTATCCCAAGAGTAGGTTTTAATTTGTGTAACCCTACACAAAAGCATATATATAAATAAAAGGTTATATAAAAAGAAAAAGAATTTTGAAACATAAAATAAATTATGGCAATTTTTTAGATAATAAAAAAATATATGTTAATATTTTAATTAATTTATCTGCTTTCTAATGATTGAAGGAATTTCATCAATAACTGCAAAGTGTTTTTTTTCTTTTCTTTTTTTTTTGGAAGGGCAAATGAAAAAATGTGCCAAAGATTTAAAATTTTCACTTGAGGAATCATTCAAACTTTTCACTCAACAAATGATGGCATTTACATTTGATGCATTTGCTTATCCCATTAACTGTTTTTAATAAAAATTTAGAGAAAACTACAATGACATAAAATATATTTCAGTAACTGAATATTATTAAAGTTACACGCATATCAAATTAATTTACTTGTTACTGTTTTTGGTCATCCGATTTTTTTAAAAATATTCTTAGTTTTAAATATTTTTATGATTTTCGTATAATATTCTGCAGTATACATTATGCTCAAAACAATTGCCCTTCTAATACTAAGATATTACATTCGTAATAAACTTTTTTTTTCAGAAGAACACATTTCTTTTTAAAAATTATCTACAAAGTCTAATCGAAAAATGTAGATAAACGATAGATCATACTAAAGGTCTGCAAAAAAAAAAAAAAAAAAAAACATCAACTATAAAATACCTTAAATAAATTATTTACATTTTAAATTAATAGATTTTTGAAAATTAGCCACTGAAGTAAAAAATGAAAATTATTATAATTATTTAGAGAAACATTTTCTTAATTTAATTAAGTTGATTTTTAATAATAAACAAATTTGATATAAGACTCAATATTAGTATTATTTTACTCATATTAGTCAATCAGCAACTTTTATGCATTTTATTCATACATCATTTATCACATTTTTTTTTCAAATAATGAGTAATAACAAACAATTTTCAAATGCATTAAATGTCATCAAAATGATATTGATTATGAAAATACTCAAAATTATGATACAATATATGTTATTATTCAATATACAATATGTGTTATTACTAAATGTTATATTAAATTTTTAAATATAATATTTACCAATCACGGACACTGTTAAATGATTCCTCATTTGTAACATCATACATAAGAATAAAACCCATGGCTCCTCGATAATAAGCTGTAGTAATGGTTCTGTATCGCTCCTGCCCAGCTGTATCCTTAAAAAGAAAATTATATGATTATTACCATTGAGTACTTATTTCTCTAAAGGGTTTAATACATACTATATTTATTTTATTGTACATTTTCACTGAGAAAGTTTTGGTATATTCATTAACATAAAATATAATAATTAATAATTATAACTATTTGTGAGTATTTAGATTTGTACTTGATCAAGTTTATGAGAAGTCATTTACCGAAAATCAAAAATACTTTATTTGTAATTTCATGTCTTCTGTTTAATTTACTTTTGAAATATTATTTATCTAATATTGAAATTTGATGTTTGTTTCTAATATTTATATTTATATCTATTATAATAATTCTATTATTATTATTATCATTTTTTTTCATTTCATTTATATCATTCAATAATTTTTAAATGTATTAAAAGATTTGTTTCATAATTTTGATCACTTTTATAATTAACAATGCTGGAATATATTCATATTTTTTGAAGGACAAAAAGAAAAAATAAATAAAAAAAGGAAAAATAAAAATAGGTCCAGCTAACAGAAAAACATCTAACTTTCTTTTTATTACTCTCATAGATAAAATATAAGTGCTAGATACCAAACTAAGCTTTGGACTTAAATCTAATGTCAATATTTTGAAAGATTACATTTCATAAAAATATTAAGTAAAAATTATGCCTCTTAAACAGGAAAAAGTAAGGAATAAATTTTTTAAATTAAGTGGCAGAACATTAATAACAATAAAAACATATATACATTAGAATATAAAAACAGAACATATTTTTAGGATAAAAATTTCATACAATTCAAATTTCAGCTTTGAATCACTCAATGATGCACATTTTTATATTTTAGCCATTGATTAAAACAACAGCAAAAACAGAATGAACATTAATATATACAAGGCACATTTTAAAATGAAAGGTTAAAATACTATCCACAAATAAACAAATTGCTTTGAATTTCCTTTTTTTTTTTTTTTTTTTTTTTTTTTTTTTTACAAATACTTATTCATTTCAAGAAATATCCAAAAAAAAAGTTAAAAAATTAAGTACAATTTTACCATAAAAAAAATAGTCACTCCAAAAAGTTAAGTAAAACTATTAAACAATGCAAAGAAATATTAAATGCCTGATTCCTGATGTTGAGTTTGAACAAAAATTAATAAGTAAACATTCTTTTAATAGAAAAATCAAATTTTAATAATATAATATTTTATTTAAAAAAATTAATGAAAATTGTACCATTAACATTGATGCAGGCATAATAAAATTCTATCAATAGATAATATCAATGCTATTTTATCAGGAAATAATTTATGTCACTAACTGTATACATAAACAAAAGATATTTAGAGCAATATAATTTAATATTAAATCATTCAATTTGATGAATTCAATAAAAGCATTCAAAATACAATACCTTTTATAACTTACACCTTTTTATTACTTAAAAATAAATTTTAATAACTACACTACAATTTATTATCTAACCACATAGGAATAATATAAACACCCATTTAATGAAAAAGTATAAAAATGTTTTTAATATTCTCTTCCTTTCTCTCTCGCATACACACACTTTTTTTATTTTCAATTTTACTATTAATTATTTTTAATATTAAGTATCTTTTAAGGCAGACCAACAAACTTTTAGGATGAAGTGCCACACCAGCCTACTGAAGTTTTTGAAAAATTAAAAACACGTTAAGTATATTTTTACAAAGAAAATTTAAACAATATCATAGCAAATTGCTCTCGATGGTTTTAATCAAAGTGAGCAATCAATTAGCATTTCTTAATAAAATTTCAGCAATTTTGGTTTGTAACTAGTTAAATATAAGATAAGATTCAAAGTTAACATTAGTAATTAACTAATGTATTTGATTAAATATTTTATATAAATTAGAGCCTTCAACTAGCACTTTTTTTCCTATATTTTTTGTAATGAGTAATTTAAGATTATTTGTTCATAAATATTGATATATAAATGTATTTATAACAAAATGTATACTATTAATTTAATATTAAAGTATCATCATCATCATAACTGGCTCGACAGCCCGTTGTGGGCCTTGGCCTTCTTTTAAAAGATTCAGCTAGGCTGTTCTCCTCTTGGCCGTGGACCTCTAGTTTTTATCTTAATAACATTAAAATCAGAACCTAAACGGTTGACCCAATATTAAAGTATACCATTTATTTTTAAAACTAAATCAGTAATATTAATACGAAAAATAAAAATTACATACCCAAATTTGTAATTTGACTCTCTTGTCTTGTCTGAAAACAGTTTTTACTTTGAAATCAATGCCCACAGTGCTGACAAATGCTGAAGTGAAAGCATCTTCAGCATATCTGAATAAAAAGGATGTTTTTCCTACACTGCTATTGCCAATAATTAAAATCTTAAACATATAATCAAAATTTTGATCAGCTGCATCTTTTTGCCACCTATCTTGTCCAGCTGCCATCTGAAATAAAAGATCCAAAAATTTTCTTAAATAGAATAAATTGATTCTATATTTAAATACATATTTTTAAATATAATAACCTTAATTTCTCACTTATTTTTATACAGAGCTTGTGCTCTTTAACTTTATTTCATTAAAATCTTAAATATTAGTAACTTTAATATATAATTCTGTAAACTTTAATTATGACACGGAGGTACAGAGTAGGAAATCCACCAGCCTTTACTTAACTTAAATAGAATAAATTTTACATTTAAACTAAATTGAATATTTTTTATCATATGTTTACTATATATGTTATATTATTTATTTTACTAAAATATTTAACAAATCATAATTCTATAAAAAAAGAAAAAAAAAAAAAAGGCATTCATATTTTTTTTTTCTATTGAAATTAATTTAAAAATATTGAATATGATCAAATGGAAATTCAAGCTATGGATAATTTTTTTAAGAAAAGATGGATTTTTATACTTTAACAATTATTTTCCATGTTAAATTATACATCGAATTTTGCTTTAATTGAATTTATTATATACCTTTCGAGAAATTATTTCAAATGATTTAACAAAAAAAAAAAAAAAAAAAAAAAGATATTATAATTTTTTATAATTAATTATTGTATATATAAATTATTAAAAGCTAAACTAGAGGGAAAAATTATATCATCAAAACTTAAGCTTTACAATTAAAAATAGAATTGAATTTATAGCATACTTTTAGATTAAGATTATTAGACAAACTAATTAAAACTTTTTTACATAAAAACAATATTAAAAAAAAAAAAATTAATCTTAGGTAAATGTTACATATTATTTCATTTGTTTCATGATCAGCAGAAACATATAGAATGAAAATATTAATTTTAATACATCTTAATGAAATAGGATAAAAATCTTGAAAACTTATTATTTGATTTTTAAAATTTACATCATAAAAATTCTTTTTACATCTCATTTTTTTCTCTTCAAATACAGGAAATTCTACATAAAAGTGGGCAGGGAAGGGTTTCACGCCTCATTTAAATTTTTGTCGATCGAAGAGTACATGACATACGAAATAAATAAATTATGAATCTTGAATGTGTATTAATTTTCACATTTGTTCAGTTATTTATATTTAATGATAAATTGCATTCTTTTAAGAATACTTGTAAATAATTGAGAGTCTTTAAAATAATTTTGACTCTCTTGTTACTTAAAATGAATTTCAAGTCATTTATTTATTTTCATCAATATCTAATATAATTGCAATGCATTTGGCAATTCTTCCACAACAAAAGCAATTTGCATATTCTAGTATATTTTTATTTCAATATTACATATAAAATACAATAGCATTATGTAGATATAAAATAAGAAAACTCATATACATTTTTAAAATTTTCTTTTTATTTATATTTCAAAGAGTATATATATGTTATCAAAAGTATTAACACAAAATTTTTAATAATTTAAAATACATTATTCAATTTTACATACCATTGCAAAAGGATTTATTTAAAGAAATCCTTATATATAGAATAAGAATAATTAATATATCAACAGAATACGAAAAATTATTTATTACAGGATATACTTGATAAAAAAATGTAAACTAGACAGTTTAAACTAACAAATTTTTTTTTAAACTATTAGTAAATTTATTTTACTATCTTTTTATGTTTTCAAGTTGTAATTTAAACATTTTCCTTAACGTATATTATATTTTAAAAAATAGAACTTTTGTGAACAGATTAAATCAATTTTTCTAATTTTTTATTTATTTTTTTTCCTTCTACCCACACTATAAAGTAATAGATTTTGCGTCATAATAATCTTGAAATTTTTTTATTTTTTTAAATGCAAAAACTATCTCTACTTGAAATGATCATTAATGTTCATGACTCTAAATCCAGAAATTATGTACACTAGCATAAGCCGGCAATAGCGTCTACAATTTAATGCTACATCTTTCCATTTTAACAGAAAAAAAAAAACTCGTTCATTAATATACTTCATAGGAAGATAATATTCATTGGGATATGGAGTAATAAATTACCATATGCAAACAACAGATGGAAGCGCAGCAAAATTATTCGATAACCAAGGATAGATTAAATGTTCTTCTCCGAACCGAAAGAGATTGTATGATTAATGATGAAATGAAGTGATGGCGCTGCAACGATAACGATTTGAAAGGTTTAAACATTGGGTTAAATCGATATGACCTATTGCTCTAATTTTATGAATCATTTAATTTCCAAATGTCAATTAGTTCAAAGTGCAAAGGACTTAAATTTAAATTTAATTTATTAATTATATTAATCTCCCTATTATTCTAAATATCGTATATATATTTTTAATCTCCTGAACTATGGCTCATATAAATTATCTCTATAGTTTTAACCCTTTTAAAAAATTATGATACTTTTTAAAACTCTCTTATGTAAAACTCTTTTAATATAAATTTTTTATTAATTTTTAATTAAGTAGCTGGAGGTGGGGGGAACTTTTTTACCCCAGGTTCTCCTTAAATAAAACAACCTTAGCCTTTGTAAGTTAGTTTAAAAACACGGTCTGTTTAAAAAAATAAATTAATCAACTATGTTTGTAGTTCTTTTTCAAGCAATTATATAAACAATAATGTAATGGATAGAGATAATAAAATATGAAGAATTTCGGAACAACAATTTTTAAAAGAAATTAAGTTTGGTTGGAATTTTCCTTTATTCTGTAAAAATCCTGAAGGAAAAAGTCTGATTTCCAGAACTAAAGCTGGAATTAAAGATTTGAAAAGAATCGATAAAAAAGAATAGTTCTGAAGCTTTTGAAAAAATTGTAATTTTTTTATTATTTTTTGTTTAAATAATATTCAACACGTAAGAAAATAACAATGCTAGTAACAGATCAATTCTCAATTCAAGACCCATTGGTAGTCTGGGCTACTGCTTAGAAAAACTTATCCTGTTAGAATCCCCTAGCATCATCCGTTGGCCACAGAAATGAGGATGGAGCCAGTTCAATTCCGATATCTTGTATCAGAATCACGCATAGACATTTCGACTATTTAGTAGGAGCTTTCTGAGTTTTCTCTTATAAGACATGTAAATGCCGGTCATCCCTTCACTAGTAATATCAAATCTGCATACAAGTTATGGAGTCATGATGTTCATGCGAACAAAACCATTATAAGCGCTTTTTGTGACTATAAATTCAATTTTTATTTATTTTTCACACACTCGTTACTTATTTAATTTAAGTTGAAAGTATTTAATATATTCTGGCGTATCAAATTAATAAATGACAAGAAGCTGAAAATTCCACAGAAATGACTGCCTACACTAAATGAAATCTTTAATAAACTTAATTTTGCTAACTCTTAATAATTAGCATCCTTTTCTTCTCAGAAAAAAAAAGATATACTAGTCTAGTACCCACATAGATATATGTAGGTGTTTTAGCGGAGAATTCGATAATTTTGATGCATCTTCAGATATTGCTTTTGACTAATTAATCATCGAATTCAACAAGTCATTTGAATTTAGTTTATGAGTCTTTGAAACTTTTTTTAAGTTTAATAGTTCTGAAAATGACATGAAATGTCCTAAAATGTGTAAATCTGATAATTGTAGGGACTTTGGCACTAGTTTGGAGTGTTTTGTAACATACAAAGTTACATTACGTAAGTAGTGTGGTTGGAGTTATTTTATTGTTGGATGCCTTAACTGTCTAAGATAACTTTTTTTCAAACTGCTTTAAATTTCAAATTAAAATGATAAAATAGTCCCTTCTATCATTTGGGGATTAAAAAAATTTCAAGTTTCCAAAGTCATCGCAAACCGTTAAACCATTATATCATCACTACATTTTTTACAGTCAAATTTTTAACAACTACTCACCAGGTTTTCTACACACAAATTTGCATCATTTTATACTAAAAATGTATAACACGTTTTTATTAGCATTTATTACTAGCCATTTTATTACTAGCCTTAGCTTTTATTCTAGCATTTATTACATTAATTTAGGCCTTTCTCTTTAAAAACTTTTGGTTTAAATCTATTTACTCTATAAATGTAACATCTTTCAGAGTAACACAGTGATTATAATAATATGTATTTTATTGCTTCAAAACGGTATTAGTAGAAATAATTTTTAAAAACTTATTTAACTTAATTTGCTAACTGTGATAACAATCAAGTGATGATTTACTTTGAAAGATGTGATTGAACTGCATGTTTCTCTGGGGAAAGGACTCAAAAAGCTTTTTTTGATGAAAAATTTTAATCTCTCATTGTATCAAGGAATAAATTCTATTAATTACTTGATCAAATTTTGAGAAAATTTTTTTAGAGATTAATAGTAATTAATCTTTCATTCAAATGAATTTACTATAATTCACAATTCATTTAGTTATCAACATTCAATCCTGCGGAATTGTGATTTATCGAGGGTGTTCTCATAGCGTTGGTCTTCTTTTTTTATGGCAAATTACATCGACTCACATTTCAACAAGATAATTCTCGAACACATATAGCAATAATTTATACTAATTGTCGTCGTGCTGGTCAGAATCTTCCGTGGCAAAGCTATCTCTTCCCAGTAGAGGTTCTTTAGAATCAAGTAATTCTGTCCCCGAATCTCGTCGATTTAGATCGACAATTGGAGAAAATTTGTCAACGAATCCCACCAACTGGCAACTGGCGTACCGATTACGGAGTACCCACGGGGATATAACCCCTTAACCTCCTCATCTTAATTCATAGATACGATTGCGATTATAATTGGCTGCTTTAATGTTAGTAAATAAAAATTACAAAATAAATATTTCTAAATTAATTAAATGGTACTCAAAAAAAGTTAAAAATACTAAAAATAAATAAAAGTAAAATACAAAATTAAAAATATAAAATTAAAAAATAAAAGAATTTAAGTTAAGTTTAAATTCGGTACAATTAGGGACCCGTTGTCGATGCCATAAAACTATTGAAAAAGTAAACAAACAGTGAAAGGGTTGTGCTGAACGATGAGAGCTGTAGTAGTGATGATCTGAAAAGCAAATGGCTTAAAAATCCCCCCTCCAAAAAAAAAAAAAAGGCCGTTATCAAAACCGATGTTCTTTTTATTTATTTATTTTTATTCTTTTTCGAATCCCACTAAACAACAAGAATGGATGGAAGGGTAGAATTTCTGTGTGCATGGCCCACAACTATCCAGAATCAACGTTTTTAAAAAAGGTAGTATAGAAGTGGCAAAAGTTAAATAATTAAAAGGAAACAAACAAATTAAGAAAGGAAAAAAACAACTTTTAAACTGAAAAAAAAGAGTGTTGATAAAAGTCCAAAGGAATTGTAGGGAAATTTGTGTGAATGCTGCTGGAAGGTTGTGACTTCAGATGGTTTCGTCTAGCAGGAGGGGTCTTTAATGAAGAGGCAAAAATCAGTCAGGTAGTAAGTTTAAGTTTAAAAAGTAAGTAGCAAAGTTTAGCCAGGTAGGAGGAAGACTTAAATGCGAATGTGTAGAAGTAATTTCCAAGATGATGAATAGGTGCTGAGGATTAATGAAGAAATTTCAGTGAGTTTCGAAGAAGAATGGCGGTTTTAGAGGTAGATTCCATTTGGTAGTGGAGTACGGATATTTAACAGTTCCTTCGTTGAGGGCAAAGAAAATTTAGGCTTTAATTAGGTAGTTATGTTAGGATGGATAAGTCTTTGAAAGAAAGCTCTTGGTGTTTTCTTAGTGAAATCTTCTCCTTCTTCTTTTTTGCTACTTATGCTATTGTGAATTGTATCATTACGAACATACCAGGGAGCTCCAATGATAATATGAATCTTGTGATGGTTAGTTTTTAGCAGAAAATCCCTATATTGGAGCAGCATAGGAGGCTTAAACACTTGTTTATAGAATAGTACCTTATATTCAAAATGAGGTACTACTCTATAAACAAGTCTTCAAAACTTTTCTTGCCAGTTCTACCCCAATATGGACATATTTTGCTAAGAGTAACAATTACAAGATTCAAATCCTCCAGAACAAAATACTTTATTATCACTGGAACAGTCTGATACATTCACAATGATACAATTCACAATGGCCTAAATATAAAAAAGAAGATTTCATCAAGAAAACCTTAAGATCATTGGGGGACATCCACAAACTATACAATTCAATGCTAAGTTGTTAAAAAACATCCTGTATAATGGTCAGAAGTGGGAAAATTCCTTACTGGTAGATTCAGTAAACGTATTTGTTCCTTTTGATTAAAGCATTCGGTTTATCTGAAATTTTAATATCTTCTTTTTTATACCTACTAACCTTTTATACTATACTTTTTCATCTACTAATTTTAATTTCATTCAGATAACCATTTCTGGATGCAATGATTTTTTTTTTGTGTGTATGTTTTTTTTATGATAGAAATGTCTGTTTAGTTGAATACTAGTAGAGTTACAATAGTTCCGATTAACCCCAATAATAAAATCCTCATCATTGACGCAACAGCCCAATATGAGCCAAGGCCATTGTCTACCTACTGGTAGATTTCGAGACGAGAGATGTTTTTCTTTTACGGGGTAGAGTTGTCAGCTCTAGGCCCAACTCTCAACACTCTTATGAGATCAGGACCTACGGCTTAAAGTGGATTCTAAACCACTACAAACCTCCATGGCACCGGTGGGACTCGAACCCTGTGGTACCGAGCGCCAGACACTCGGATATTCAGGCTCTTCTACTAATAAAAACCTAACTGTATTTAGAACATAATTGGTTTGATTTGTCGCTCTACGGCCATCTAGTGCACACGACGGCTAAACAGACCGTGACCTACAGTTTAAAGTAGATTCCGAACAACAAACAAACACCCACGCCACAGCCAGGATTCGAACCTGGAGCCTGTGGTACCAAAGGCCAGAGCGCTAGCCACTTGGCTATCAGGCATCTTTAGAACATAATAAATAAGAGTTAGATATAGAAGTCTTATTCTCGGAGATATTGTTTATTTATTTATTTATTTTTTTTTCTGTTTAACGATAATGACGTGAAGATTATTTTCTCTTTTTAAACAAATATGAATTTTTTAAATATATGTATATTGAGGTCAATGTTATTTTTAAACATTTTTTTAGCTTGTAATTTATAACACTAACGGACCTGAATGGACGAGTGGCTAGAGCTCTGGCTTTCCCAAAGGTTTCTGGTTCGAGTTCCGGCGATGCGATGAATGTTTATAGTGGTTCGAAATCCACTTTAATACCATAGGTCCCGATCTAACAGTATAGTAGAGCGTTTGGGGGTATTGTTACTCCGCGTCCGCAGCTTATCTTCAAGCTGCACATGCCTCCTGGTAGTGCTAAGCGAGTAACATCTGTGCAGCGCTTGCCTTAAGGCATCCAAGAGAACTGCCTAAGTGTTTGCCAGCTGTATTAGAACAAAAATATATATAACACTAATACAACATATTTTTTTTTAAAGTAATTTTACATTTAATTGCTAATTTAATAATTTCCTTTTTAAAAATGTTGCATTTTTTAAAAATATTTTTATTTGACAATTTTCTAAAGTAGAACATGCCGCAAGGATATAGCTGCTTTAAGAAGAAGAAACTGCAGATTTATAACGCTGGCTGAGCTATGCTTTTTTTTTTTTTTTTTTTTCTCCAAGGAAAGGCATATTTTGAAAGACTCATTTTTCTTTTTTATTATTTAAATTGTGCGGTGACTGACATTTGTATGAATAGACTCGTCAAAGGAACAGTTGGATCATACTTCCGTCTCTTCATGGTAAACTGACTCATACAAAATGAAGTTCCATTCCATTTTTTTTTATTTCTTCTGCTTTCATAAATATTCTAATATTTTAAAACAATGTTTTTCGGTTAATATCAGTTGAAAGCAACAAACTTTTATGATATATAGTTTTGTGAGGCTATAAAATGTCGAAAAATTTAGACAGCTTATGGAAAACAATTTTTTTACAAGTAGAAGATTTAAACTACATAGTTTTAATATTTGAGAGAGATTAGCGATACCGAGAGCCCTTATACTATTAACGGAGATACCGAAGATAAGTAAATCTCCATAGCTTTTTTTTTTTGTTCTAATGCAGCTGGCAAACACTTAGACAAATGGATGCCTTAAGGTAAGTGCTGCACCGATGTTACTCACTTAGCACTACCCAGGAGGTGCGTGCAGCTTGAAGATAAGCTAAGGACGCGGAGTAACACTACCGCCGCAACGCTCTACGATCCTGTTAGGCCGGGACCTACGGTTTAAAGTGGATTCCGAACCACTACAAACAAACCGGGATTCGAACCCGAAACCTGTGGTACCGAGCGCCAAAGCGCTGGCTACTCAGCCATCAGGCCCCATTGGTATAAAACATTATGCTAAAATACTTAATGAGGGAAAAATTATTATGATATTTAATGATAGTGATTTATTCACAGTGTTATTTAATGACGAAACATGTTGAGGAATATGGAAAGGAATATTACCATGGGAAAGGAATAAAGGGGATTATTAAGTGAAGGGGATTATTGTCTTATTAAGGGATGAAATTGTCAATTCTACACTCTATTAGACGGGCCCCTACACTTTAAAAGAGGATTCCGAACCACTACAAACAGCCATGAACCCTCCGGGACTCGAACCCTGTGGTACCGAGTGGCAATGCGCTAGCCACTCGGCTAATCAGGCCCAAAAAATTGAGACAATTAAAGCATGGCCTGATGGTCTACTAACTAGAGCTCTGGCGCTCGGTACCACAAGGTTTCGGGTTCGATTCGGTTCGTGTGAATTTGATTATTTATCGACCTTGATGTCCAAATCGTGACATAGCATGGCTCACATTTTCATATAATATTTATCATAACTATCAATTTTTTTTTTAAGTACAACAGTGGTTCCGAAACTTTTTGAAGTCTGGCCGCTTTGAGGTTCGGGTTCTACAGACATCCAGCGGTGGTATGGATGTTTGTAGTGGTTGGGAATCCACTTTAAACTGTAAGTCCCGACCTAATGTGATAATAATGTGTCATAAGGTAACCCGATTCTGTAAAAAAAATATATATATATATATCTCATGTTTCGGAATCTGGCAGAAAGCCTTAACTCAACATGGGGATGTAGCTCATTGAAGAAGAAGGAAGCTTGGACTTATTGAATGTGTTTACGTTTATTTTGGACCTCGGTTGACACTATAAATATCCGCAAAAATATTTTGCCCTTCTAGCCACTACAAAATCAAAATTCATACATTGAACATTCATTTAAAAGGGGCCTGAATGGCTAGTGGTCTGGTGCTCGGTATCACAGGTTTCGGGTTCGAATCCCGGCGGTGCCATGGATGTTTGTGGTGATTCGGAATCCACTTTAAAAGCGTAGGTCCCGGTCTAACAGGATAGTAGAGAGTTGCGGAGGTATTAGAGAGTTTTTACATAACGTTTTTTTATCGTCCGATATGTTTCTTCCTAGCGCGCATGCTCATAAGAAACATTGTACCTGCGCATGCTCATAAGAAACATTGTACCTATTGCGCATGCGTATCTGTAATACTTCACTACTGAGCTATTCCTATGAGCATGCGCGATAGGAAGAAAAAAAATATTGAACAATAAAAAAAACATTATGCAAAAACTCTCTACTATTTTTACACCGTATTCGTAGCTTATCTTCAAGCCACACGCACCTCCTGGGTAGTGCTAAGTGAGCAACGTCGGTGTAGCACTTTGCCTTAAAGCATCCAGGATAATTGTCTAAGTGTTTGCCAGCTGCATTAGAACAGAAAAACCATTCACTTAAAATAATATTTTGATAATAATAATAAGAATAGTAACCACATCATAAAGAAAATATGTATTTGCAAAGACAGTTAAAACAAGTTGTGATAAGTTACCTTATGGCAAGAAATGATACGCATGAATCTGCTTTACAGTTTGAAAAAAAAAAAAAGTCTAATATCGAAGTGCTTTCGTGATTCGGATCTTTTCACTTCAAAGACAATGGCTCGGTGGCCAAGTTGCTAGAGCTCTGGCCTTTGGTATCCCGGGCTTCAGGTTCAAATCCTGGTGGGGGATGGAAGTTCGTGAGTGGTTCGAAATCCACTTTAAACTGTAGCTGCCGGTCTGCTTAGCCCTCGTGTGCACAAGATGACCGTAGAGCGACAAACCAAACGAATCTTCAAAGACATTGCGAATTACGCACAAATTAATGAGTTCTATGATGTACTGTAGTCTCAAAGGGTGCGCCCTAGAAGATTTCCGGTGCTCCCTGTAGTATTCCAGAGAAATATGTGCCAAACGAAATATAATTACTCTTCTTTTCCCATTCAAAGACAGCTTTCCTTACAAGCAACTAAGCTTTCTGCTTGCGTTTTCAATTCCTTCTATTAGCTCACTCCCTCCCTATATATATCTTGTTCAAATTTTCAATCGTTCATAAAATACTTTTTATTCATCCTCTTAAGTTCAGATACATTTTTTTGAACTTGTAGTGGATGACACTGGATGATAATACAGTTTTTTAAATATTAATTCAGTAATTAAATGTAATTAATTAATTTTATTTTTTTTAGATTTAAGTTGCATATATCTACCAATAGATGGCGCCAGATAAACTTACAAAATGAATGAAAATTATTTATAAAGGACTTTCTGCAATAGAGTGAAAAAAGTAGGAAATGACTTAAAAAAAAAATTTTTTTATAATACTTGCTTCATTCTTTTTTTTTTTTTTTCTAATGCAGTTGTCAATTAGACCATGATCTTTTATGCCATAAGGGCTTCACCGATGTTACTCACTTTGCATTACCCAGGGGGCGCGTGTAACTTGAAGATAAGCCACGGACGCGGAGTAACAATGCACCCGCAACGCTCTACGATCTTGTTAGACCGGAACCTAAGGTTTAAAGTGGATTCCGAACCACTACAAACATCCATGGCACCGCCGGGATTCGAACCCGATACCTGTGGTACCGAGAGCCTTTCTTCACATAAAATGTCGCCAAACAGCAATAATGTACCAAAGAAGGGTTCAAGAAACTAGAGAGCTAACTTCCATGGCTGGTTAATAAGAGCGCTTGCGTCCATATGATATTTAATGTTAAGAAAATTTCCATTGTAGCCTCTGAGACTGCGCCTTCTGCAGGCAGTGATGGGTTGGCGCTGTGAAGTGTGTGGCGTTAGCAGCGGTTGCTTATTTCAATTATTTGTAGCCTTTTAATTGCTCTCTCGACTTCGAAAAGTTTGAGAACCACTGCTGTACTGAAATAAAAATTGATAGTTCAAATAAATATGGGGTGAAAATGTGAGCCGCGCTTTATCGCGACTTAGAGACCAAGATTAATGAACAACCGAATTCACCCAAAAAAAGATTAATTTATTAATCTTTCTGATTAAATACTGGATTATACTCGTAGAAAATTATACACCGATATTTGAAATAATTCAAAGGGATTTTAAAAAAATTAATACTTCCAATTTTTTTTCTTAATGTTCAGTTCTCCTGGAAATCCGAAGTCAATTCGACAACCTAGTTATGGACATTATACATCACAAACAGCATATGCAGAGCTAACTTAGTATAGATTGGTTGAAGCTCAACGGTAGCACAACATGACTGATCCGACCGGGACCTACAGTTTAACGTGGAATCCGAATCACAAGCGCAGCACTCAACCGTCATCAGCATCACAGCCTCACACACCGGGAATTGAACCCAAGTCATCGGCAGGGACGGCCTTTAAAGCGTGCGGCGATACACGTTGAATCCCTTCAATCGACTCAAAACGGTGTTCCCAGAGTGGTCTTTTGAGTTGAGGGAATAGCCAGAAGTCGCACGGTGTGAATACGGTGGTTGTGGAACGATATGGGTTTCATTTTGGGTGAAAAAGGTGCGAAGAATCAATGCAGTGTGAGCTGACGCATTCTGTGCTTTCGGTACCCATCGAGATTGAACGCGTTTGATACCCAAAATGGAATGGACCGATACTTTTGAAATTCCAGCATCATCAGAAAGGTCTTGTTCAAATTTTCAGTCGTTCATAAAATACTTTTTATTCATCCACTCAAATTCAAATACATTTTTTTAACTTGTAGTGGAGGACACTGGATGTGAATACAGTTTTCTTCAAATATTCATTCATTCATTAAATTTAATTCATTAATTTTAGTTTTTTTTTAGATTTAAGTTGCATATATCTACCAATAGATGGTGCCAGATAAACTTAAAAAAAAGAATGAAAATTATTTATAAAGAAATTTCTGCAATATAGCGAGAAAAAAAAAAAAAGAAGGAATTTACTTTTTTTTTATATTACTTGTTATGCTTTATCTCGCGCCACGCTGGAAGTTTTATAAAAATTGTGTGGAACCGATTCAGAATTGCGCTGTTGCCGTGGAGACAAGCTATTAGTTGCTGTGGAGACAAGCTGTTGCCGTGGAGACAAGCCGTTGCCGTGGAGACGAGCTGTTGTTGGAGACTAAGTAGCTTCATTCCAAAAATAACTTTTGTCTCCCAGTTTAGCTTTTGCCTTTGAACTGTTATCATCAACTCTGTATATCTGTGTAAATATTGCTTGTAAATAAATGAAGATTCCATAAATGTCTGAATGGATTGATCCATACTTCTCGAATCATCAGAAAACTGCGGCTTACAAGAACAAGTAATATAAAAAAAAAAAATTTTTAAGTCAATTCTTACTTTTTTTCACTCTATTGCAGAAAGTCCTTTATAAACAATTTTCATTCATTTTTCTTAAGAGAAGTCTTGTATAGTGAAGCGGCGCCATTTCTAGCGACCGCTATCTTGAAGACTTTTGACTTGATCTAGCTTATATAAAAATATTTTAAATATATGGACATAACAACAACAACAACATTCATTTTTTAAGTTCATCTGGCGCCATTCATGGGTAGATATATGCAACTTAAATCTAAAAAAACTAAATTAATTAATTAAATTTAATGACTGAATTAATATTTGAAAAATGCATTCACATTCAGTGTCATCCACTACAAGTTAAAAAAATGTATTCGAACTTGAGTGGATGAATAGAAAGTATTTCATGAACGATTGAAAATTTAAACAAGATATATATAGGGAGGGTGTGAGCTAATAGAAGGAATTGAAAAAATAGAACCACCGAACGAAAAAACAAGACAGTCGTAGTGACAGCATCTTGTGGGAGCGTACAGAGCACCATTGAAGAAGCAGCTTCTTATCGTGTTCGACACACTGATGGTTTTAGGCTTAGGCCTGCGAGGCCCGGGTCTAGAGCGGTAAAAATTTGAAATCGATTTTATTTTTCATCAACTGTAAGACCGAATTTAAATGCTCCTTTTGTTGCTTTGACCACCTCAAGATGCCAATATTTAAAGGGTACAATTATTTTTTTAAAATGATGAATCGCGTAAGTAGTAAAATTTAAAATATCTACCAAATAGGTAAAAAAAAAAATAAGCATAACATTTATCTATTGACGTTATATTTTTCTTAAAAAACTAAATGTAGCGCTTGTTTGCTCATCATTTTTTTTTTTTTTTTTTTGTTCTAATGCAGCTGGCAAACACTTAGACAGCCGTTTGCTCATAATTATAACACAAAAATATTAATTCTTCAACTTCAATTGTAATGGAGCACACATAGGTAGAAGTCTCACTTAGTTTCGAGTCGCTGAAGAAGGATGGCAATGCCTTCCGGGAGGATTTCTAAGGGCATACTACCCAGCATTTGCGTATCGTATGGTAGAAAACCTCTGAAAACTCCCCCTAGGCAGTCCTACTCACGAGGCAAAATGCTGCTGAACATGACAAAAGCCACCGAACCTTATCGTTGTTTGAAACAGTGTCTACAACAATGGCGACAGCGGTTGGAACCTCAGTCCACATGCTCAACAGCGGTGCACGTTGTCACTGTGCCCCGAGTCGGGCACATCATTCGTGCATGGATTTGATAAAAAGAATTACGTTTTAAACATATAATATATCACAGTAATCTCTGTTTCGACTTAATTCATTTAAAATATTTTCGTAATAAATATATATGCATCATTTGCACGGTTTTTCGGCCAACCTGTTACAGATAAATTTTGAATTACTTTCATAATTAGTCTCTGATTGATAAGATTAAAAACAATATTACTAACTTATATTAACTATTAATCCTCGTCATCATCATAACTGGCTCGACAGCCCGTTGTGGGCCTTCTTTAAAAGATCCAGCCAGGCTGTTCTTCTCTTGGCCGTGGGCCTCCAGTTTTTTGATCTTAATAGCATTAAAATCAATAGTCTAAACCAGGAGTCTCCAAACAACGGCCCGCGGACCAAATCCGGCCCCCAGTGACAGCGAATAGCTTATTGTTGCTGTAATAAGTTGGATAAAAAAAACACAGAATGATAATAAATCGGTTTTATTTACTTGCCAGGTAAGCTTAATGATAAGCATAATACAAAGGAAATTTAACTTAAGCATAACAAATAATTGAAATGAATCCCACTAACATTATAAACTAATGAACATCCCTCGGTGACCCTCGGTAGTTATGCAGAGTAAAGAGTATCGCATATGTATGTATATAGATGTTTGGAATGTATATATCTTCAATCAAACATATGATTTTTATTCTGAAAATCCCTCAGGAGCGGAAAAGCTAAATGAACGCGAATGAAATCGCGGGGTATCCACTTGCAAAAAAATACTAATGAGATTTATGTAATTGTGATTTTTCACTGATAATAGTTTGTAGTTGTGGATCAATTTTACTTGTACCAATTATTAAAAGAGATTGTAGTAATTGAATCAGCTAATTTAGCAAGCGTATGCTCGTTCAGAGCGCGTACTCGGCGACTAGTCTAGAAATTATGGATACTGGGAGAAAAATTAAAGCGGTTTTGGCCCTTGGTACTTACTGGAGTAAACAGTATGGCCCTAAGGCGGGAAAGTTTGGAGACCCCTGGTCTAAACAGTCGACCCATCTCTTTTTTTCGGTCTTCCCCTTGGTCGTTGTCCAAAGGGTAAAATTGTATTGAAAACCTTCGAAAGCATTGAAAACCTTCGAAGTGGTTCTATCATTTTTTCCATTCTCGTGAGATGACCGGCCCATCTCATTCTGTTCAGTTTAACACATTTTAGAATGTCAGTATCTCTAAAAGTTTGTAAAGTTCAAAACTGTATCTTCTTCGTCAATTTCCATTGTCATTGGTACCACCAAAAATAGTTCGTAGCACTTTATACTAACTATTACTAACTTAAAAATATACTAACTTATTTGTGTGGGAGTGATAGATCTTTTCCAGATATTTTTAAATCACATGTCAAAACCAAAGGTATTTTGATAGTCAAAGCCAACTCTCTCTAGAGCAGTGGTTCTCAAAGGGTTCGCCCTGTGGTATTCCAGAGTATAAAAATAAATATAGTTACTCGTTTTCTTGTCAGTTTATTTTTTTCAAAACAATTTTCATTAATAACAGGTACTTTTTTCTTCTTTTATTCAAGTAAAAATGGGCCTGAATGGCCGAGTGGCTAGCGCTCTGGTGCTTGGTACTACAGGTTTCGGGTTCGAGTCCGGTGGAGCGATGGAAGCCAGGTTCGGAATCCTCTTTAAACCGCCGGTCCTCGGTCTAACATGATCGTAGAGCGTTGCGGAGGTACTATTACTCAGCTTCCGTAGATTATCTTCAAGCTACACGCCCCTCCTGGGTAGTGCTAGTGAGTAACGTCGATGCAGCGCTCGCCTTAAGGCATCCAAGACAACTGTCTAAGTGTTTTCCAGCTGCATTAGTAAAAAAAAAAAAATCACGTAAAATGTGTCGAACAGCGAACATGCGCCAAAGGATGTTGTCGAGAAACTAAGAGTGATCACTCTCATGATTGACTGTGAGAAATGTTAGTGTCTATGTGATTTTCATTCTTAAAAAAATTCCATTTCAGCCTATGAGACTCCGCTGTCTGTAAGTTGTGGAGTTCATCAATTAACATTAACTGAAGAAAACTAGTTATGTACACTGATCGTTGAATGAACAATTAAGAATTGTTTCTAGAAACTTTCTTTAAAAGAAGAATGCGTGTCAATATCTATAAAAATTTTTGAAATTTTACTACAGTTTTCAACATCCTATTTATATGAATTAGAATTTTCTGTCCTCATTGTGATTTAAATGTAGAAAGAGAGGAATTATTCAATGCATTCACAAGGAAATGAGAGTTTGTTAAATTCCTACTATTAGCTCACACTCTCCCTATATAGTTATATCTTGTTCAAATTTTCAATCGTTCATAAAATACTTTTCTTTTCCTCCACTCGAGTTCAAATGCATTTTTTAAACTTATGGTGGATGACACGTGATGTCAATACAGTTTCTTCAAATATGAATTCATTCATTCAATTTCATTAATTAATTTTAGGTTTTATTTAGATGTAAGTTGCATGCATCTACCAATAGATGGCGCCAGATGTAAGAGGAAAATTTCAACTTTATTTGTAAAGGATTTTTCTGCAATGCAGAGGAAAAAAAAATTGGGATTGACTTAAAAATTTTTTTATATATATTATTTGTTTTTTGAAATGCCAAAACATTTTGATGCCCAAACATTGAAGAAATGCTAGGGCACACAAGGATCGTGTTTCTCATAAACACAAGAATAAACAAACAAAGTTTAAACTTAAACTTGGTTTTTTATCACATTTTTTTTCTGTAATATTCGGTTGATTATTAAGACATATTTCTCACAAATGAAAATTAAAATAGCCTATCATTTACATATCGTTAAAAACAAAATAAATTGAATAAAACATTTTTTTTTCCCTAAAGCAGCTGGCAAATACTTAGACCGTGATCATGTTATGCCATAAGGTACCGACGTTACTCACTCAGAACTATCCATGGGGGCGCGTGTAACTTGAAGATAAGCTACGGACACGGAGTAACACTACCGCCGCAACGCTCTACGATTTTATCAGACCGGGACCTACGGTTTAAAGTGGATTCCGAACCACTAAAACAGCCACGGCACCACCGGGACTCCGAACCCGAAACCTGTGGTACCGAGCGCTAACCACTCGGCCATGAGGCTCCATTAGAATAAAACATAATTCTAGGATACTTAATGAGGGAAAATGATTATGCTATTTAATGATGGGGATTTATTCACAGTGATATTCAATGACGAAAAATGTTGAGGAATATGAAAAGTGATATTACCTTGGGAACTTACAAATTGAGACTGATGGTCGATTGACTAGCGCTATGCCGCTCGGTGCCACAAGTTTCGGGTTCAAGTCCAAGCTGTGCCATGGATGATTCGGAATCCATTTTAAATCCTAGGTCCCAGTCCAATATGATTGTAGGGAGTAGAGATGACAACCCTACCCCTAAAAAGAAAACATCTCCTATCTCGAAATCTGCCAACAGATAGTATTGGCCCACCATGGGGCTGTTGCGCCAATGAAGAAGAAGGTACAAATTTTTCACTGCTTCAAAAGAATATTGTATTAAAGTAAATGACCACATTCAAATCGCAATTTTCGCGGGGAAAAATAATCGATTTTTTTTTTCATTGTTTTATTTTAAAAATCAAGGGGCTTGAATGGCCGAGGGGCTAGCATTCTGGCGCTGGGTACCACAGGTTTCGGGTTCGTGTCTCGGCGGTGCCGTGGATATTTGTAGTGGTTCGAATCCCCTTTAAACCGTAGGTCCCATACTAACATAAACGCTGCGGAGGTATTGTTACCCCGCGTCCGTAGCTTATCTTCAAGTTACACGCACCTCCTGGGTAGTGCTAAGTGAGTAACATTGGTGTAGCACTTGCCTTAAGGCATTCGAAAAAAAATGTCTAATTCTTTGAAAAAAAAAAAAAAAAAAAATTTAAAAATCAGACTTTTAGTTTTCGAAAACAGTTTTCGTTTTTGTTTCTAGGGACATACGGAGTCGAGTCACGAACTATTAGAATGAAAATTCATGCACTCGAAACTTTCAAATGAATTCCTGAAAAACTGAATGCTATTACTGAAACTGAATTAAAACTGAATTACTATGTCGTCCAGTATTTCGCAATCTAATGAAACTTTTTAACTGTATGTTTTGAAGAATATTGCGTATTACTGTGTCCAAAAGTAAGACTCATTTTCAATTTAAAATTCCCGGGGCTTATGGAATCTCAAATTTTTTTTTTCTTTTTCAACCACCGTATTCCCACCGTGCGACTTCTGGCTATTCCCTAAATTCACCACTCAGGAGTCACCGTTTTGAGTCGACTGAAGAGATTCAACGTGAATCAGCGACGCGCTTTGGAGGCCATCCCTGCCGATTGCATTTTAGCATGCATTGAGGATTGGGGGAAAAAGTTGGCATAAGTGCATTGTGTCCGGAGGGGATTACTTTGAAGGCGATGAAATAAATGTGGAAGAATAAATAAAGAGTTTTTGAAGAAAAAAATAATTGGTCTTACTGTTTGGGCGCAGTAGTAAGGAGTCGAGTTTGATCACGAGCTATTAGGATATAAAATTCCTGCATTCAAAACTTTCAAATGAATTCCTGATAAACTGAATTTTTGGTTACTACGTCGTTCAATAATTTCGGAAATCTTTTAACCGTATGTTTTGAAGGATATTACGTATGCATTGAATAGAGTGGATTTCCAATAGATTTATCGGCAGATGAATTATTGGCAGTTTTGTTAAAAACAGTACTTGTAATGCTGCTCTCAGTCGCTCGATGTGCTGTACGTTAGAATGGTATTTTTGAGTACCGTGCATCCATAATGAATATAGGTATACAAGTCAACGTATACCTATTTTACGTAGAAGTTTTTGTGTAAAGTCAAAAGATATATGTTGCTGTTACCTATGGAACTCAAACCATACACATTTGGCCACTGACCTTAGAAGCAAAAGGAACCTATAAACAAACTAAAGAAAGACAAAGGAAAAGACCAGACATTCTTAACAAAAACGACCGCAAGGCCTTAAAAACAGTTAAATGCTCTAAAGATAAAAATTTTAAAAGCTAGAAGAAAAATGATAAAAGTCTATGTGGGCAGGACATGTTTTCTCTGGTCCTCCAGTAAAGAGTACACATCACCTTTCTATTGTCAGGTAAGAGTCCAGTCCCAAGCAAACAAGTCGATGGGCCTTATTCATTTTCTCTGTCTTACATAAAAACACATATATCACAATCCCTGTTTCGGCCAAACAGTCGTGTCCAGTTCTTAATCTAAAATTGGCAACAGCCTCTTTTTTTTGAGTGCATCCCAGACATTTTCTTAGGTGTTAGATACTACTACATCACATCAGTGTGCCTAGAACTGAGTTGCCCTTTTACAGTTTGGGAATAATGTGGGTGAGAAGAGTCTGATTGGGCTCTGTGACGCTCTACGGTCCTATGAGGCCGGAAACTACGGTTTAAAGTGGATTCCAAACCACTACAAACATCCATTTAGGCGCCGGGAAACGAACCCGATACCTGTGGTACGAAAGCCAGAGCGCTAGCCCCGCGGGAATCAGGCCCTTTGGTGTTAGATAATAATAATAATTCAATAACATACGACTTCCTTTTGCCTTGTATAGTTTTACTAATCAAAAGATATATATATATATATATTGGCTATATTAACACAAAAATATTCCTGTATATATATTAATGTCATTGTTTTAAAACCTAGTATCAAACAATAGTATCAATAAATAATTAAAAAAAATTGTTAAAATCAATTCTTACTTTTTTTCACTCTATTGCAGAAAGCCCTTTATAAATAATTTTCATTCATTTTTTTTAAATTAGAAAAATTGTCTCTCTCACACACACACTTTCCATCTCTCTCACTCATTTATTCACATGTTTCATTTTCCAGTTTGTTCCTCCTCGACTCATACTAGAACCCACAATGAAAAAAGAATCTAAAAAATAAATTTTTTTCCAGCGATCTACACGCTCCGCTATTGACGGTATTGATTCCTCTATTTATATCCTGCAAAATATCTTGAAAGAGAGAAATTTTTTTCTCCCCTATAAAACTAAAATTAATCTTAATTAAATTTAATGAATGATTTACTATTTGAAAAACCGTATTAACATTCAGTGTCATCCACTACAAGTTCAAAAAAATGTATTTGAACTTGAGTGTATGAATGAAAAGTATTTTGTGAACGATTGAAAATATGACTAAGATATATATAGGAAGAGTGTGAACTAATAGTAGGAATTGGGGAAAAAAAAAACTCCATAGCACAACATTTTAAAATGTTCGCTTTGAATGCAGTCGGTTATCTAAGTGAGGAACTGATCTTGCAAAGTCTCGACTCTCAATCCATCGATCACCGCAGATGAAATAAGAATAAAACATGGAAATGAATTCAGCATCCATTTGCGCTGCATAGCTGAAAGTTCAGTGAAACCTGTCAAGGTTTTTGAAGTTACACAGGTGGGCAACAAATGGCAGCGATTACATGCCTTCAACGTACTTCTTATCTGCATAAATAAAAACTTGGAATATTTCTTTTATCTGTTTTAAAACGGAAATTTTGTAGTAAACAGTTTTCACCTAGTCTTGTGTGACTAAACAGTTACGATTCGATTTGTAAATGTAACTCACAAGATATTCAATTTTATTCTAATTAGAATTAGGTTCGTAGTAATAAAACGTATATATGAGACGTACGTACTATATGTAGTAAACGTATACTACTGTGTCCAAAAAGTAAGACCAATTAAAATTTTTCTCGATCGACCAATTTTTCAATTTAAAATTCCCGGGGCATATGAAATTTCAATATTTTTTTCTTTTTTAGATTGCTGGCACAGTCCTTGACATCTGTGTGAAATGTGACGCCAAAATATTCATTACTGTTTGAGTTACGCTTGGCTTTGTGAGACGCCAAAACTGATTCCGGCGATTTTTGAAACATCTGAATTCATTGAGCAAGGAGCTTGCATTCAATTTCCTTTTGCGGAAACGTATAGAATGTTGCAGAAGGTGAGCATTCCTATATAGGAAAGAAATGTTTACAAGTGGTATAAACAGATCAAAGAAGGCAGAGAACGCGTTGAAGACGAAGCCCTCGGGTCAACCATCCACACCTCAACCGAAGAAGTTCACGTACAAAAAATTAAAGATTTGCTGCTTGCAAACCGTCGAATTGCAAATAGATGATGTTGGAATTTCAAAGAATCGGTCAATTTCATTTTTGATCTCAAACGTGTCAAATCTCGATGGGTACCGAAAACACTGAATGCACACTGCATTGATTCTTCGTTTTCGAAAAGTTCTTTTTCGCCAAAAATGAAACCCTATATCGCTCCACAAATACCGTCTTCACACCGTGCGACTTCTGGCTATTCCCTAAACTCAAAAGACCACTCTGGGGGACCGTTTTCAGTCGATTGAAGAGCGATGGCGATGAAATAAATTTGGAAGAATAAATAAAAGAGTTTTTGAAAAATAATAATAATTGGCACAGTAGTATATGAGACGTAAGTATGCTGCAAACGTATATATATGTAGGATTTGTTTGTGTGGAAATCAGTAGGCGGCGATACATACGGTTGCTTGTCTTTGACAGAGCCTGTTTACAATGTGGGGGAGTATTCAACTTTGAACTCTGACTCCACGAGAAGTGGACAGGACCCCGTAGATGAAGAAAAGAAGGGAGAACGCTGGCAGGAGCGATTGGGGAGGCTGCGTCAAGCAACGAGAGAATATGTTTAATTAATGTAGATATCATCGTAAAACATATTAAATGGCTTTATTTAAAGTAATGTCCGGTACTGCGTTTTGTCTGTCAAATACCCTAGACACCCACTGCAAAGTCCAGCTATTGTTAGACTGGTAGAGAAGTCTAACAAAACTGTAGGTTCGACCGGGATGAATCTATTGGAACCGGTGTAAATCTACATATATATGAGATAAGTAGAATGTCTGAGAATGAGCGGGGAAAAACTTATGCATAAAAAAAAACTTGAAGATTCGGAAATAAAAATTTCTGTATTAATTTTCAATGTAAATACTTAAGTTAATAAATTTCAATGTGAAAGTTCTTGGTGAGTAATAAAACATATAGCATTCGCCTATTCTAAAGGCTCCTTCCCACCGAGGCGTTAAGCGTTGAAGATTCAAGCGGCAGGCAAGAAAAATTGTTTCGACCCCTTCACAGCGAAACGTCAGAAATAGCATTACGCCTAGTGAAGTTCCGCTTCGAGTTGAAAGTGGGTCAACTCGAAGCGGTGCCTTTCAAACCGGTTTCACGCGAACGTGGTGAGGCTAGTGATTGGTCAACGCTTCTCGCTTAAACGCCTCAGTGAGAACGAGCCTTAAAGGAACTGAAAAGTTTGGGGAAAACATCTCTCGTGCTTTTCGTACTAGAATTGGTGCTGTATCGTCTCCTTTATTTAGAAAATGCCAGCATGTTACAAAGCGATTCTGAACATTCCCAGAAATTCTTCTCAAGTCATACAGTTATTTAACTACATGCTTCATCATCATCAGTGGCGCAACAGCCCTTTGGTGGGCCCAGGCAATCTACCTGCTGGCAGATTTCTAGACAGGAAATGTTTTATTTTTACGGGGTAGGGCTGTCAGCACTACGCCCAACGCTCTACAACCATATTAGTCTGGGAGGATTGCGAACCACTACAAACATCCATGGCACCGCCTGGACACGAACACGAAACCTGTGGCACCGAGCGCTAGTCATTCAGGCCTAACTACATGCTTACTAAATATAAATAGATACAAGAAATGTTATTTTATTTATAACTCTGACCATTTTTCATGAAATAGAATAAAACATTTCAAAAAAAGTTTAATATAAATGAATATTTTAATTTTAATCTTTTGGAGGAAAAATACAAATATTTAAAATATGTATACGATACAAATGACAAATATTTAGAAAAATTGAATTTACATTTATTTAATGCTAAAATAATAATAAAAACAAGTAATATAAAAAAAAAAAAAAATTAAAAGTCAATTCCTACTTAGGTCAACAAAAAAAAATTCCCTCCCCCCCATTTTGTGCCCTCCTTGACTCAGACTAGAACCCAAAATGAAAAAAGAAATTTTTTTCTAGCGATCTACACACTTCGCCACTGATGACATTGATTCCTAAATTTATATCCTGCTAAATATCTTATAGAAGAGACACTTTTTTTCTCCCATATAAAACTAAAATTAATTAATTAAATTTAATGAATGAATTAATAGTTGAAAAACTGTATTAACATCAAGTGTCATCCACTACAAGTTTAAAAAAATGTATTTGAACAAGATATATATATATATATATATATATAGGGAGAGTGTGTTAATAGTAGAATTGAAAAAGCCCCCCAAAATTAAATTTTATCTAGTTATTATAGATATGTACAGAATTATATTAAACAGGAAATAAAAATAGTTTGAATTTTTATTTGAGCAATTTTTAAATTACCTAAAAATGTTAATTATATCGATAACATGAAAGTTGGTCAGATAACTTTTTTGTGTGTGTGAAAATGTAATAATAATTTCAAGTAAACAAAGAATGTTTTAAATGTTTTATTTTATACATATTGTATGGTGTTAATTGACCATATACTTAATTTTTACAACATATACACAGAATACATTAAATTACACAAGCATACATATAATACAATGAATATAGTGGAGTTTTTGCTGTATATATGACCTTAAATAAAACAAAAACAATGATTTAAGGGAAAAAAAAAAATTGATCCCAAATGACTAAGTACAAAAATGAAAGGATAAAATAAACAATAACAAAAATAACTATACACACCAAAACCATAGGTTAAAAGCTGTTTTGCATATAAAATAACTAATTACACAACCTCACATTTATTTACATTATAACTTAAAAATTTCAATAAATAGACATTGCAAAATGGCAGTATTTATCATACAAAATAGAAATGGATGACATACACTCACTGACAAACAATGCAAAAACATTTAATTACAATCTATAACACACATTTCTAGATAGTTAAAAAAAGAGTAAGATATAAAATCTTCTGAATGATGGAAGTTAACTATTTTATTACACATATTATTCTGGACAATCAAATGGTATAATATAACAAGTAATATATAACAAATTTTTGAAGTCAATTCCTACTCTTTAAGTTGAAATTTTCCTCTTACATCTGGCGCCATCTATTGGTAGATATATGCAACTTAAATAAAAAAGAACTAAAATTAATTAATTAAATTTAATTAATGAATTAATAGTTGAAAAACTGTATTTAACATCCAGTGTCATCCACTACAAGTTCAAAAAATGTATTTGAACTTGAGTGGATGAATAAAAGTATTTTATGAAAGTGAAAATTTGAATAAGATATATATATATGCAGAGAGAGTGTGAACTAATAGTAGAACTGAAAAAGAGCTAATTAAAACCATCAAAAATATTTATAAGAAATTTTATTAATAAAAATAACTTTTATTTAATAATTAATACAGAATAAACCGTTATATATATATATATATATGAGAATAACTGTCCAGCAACTTCTTACGTTGCTTTTTTTTTTGCCAGAAGATCTGCTGCCTTTCATTTCCATCAATTTCAACAAGTGAATGTATTATCACATTTTGAGCAATTTATTATTGCATTTTTGGAGATTATACATTATTACTGTATATACTCTGGTAACATTCATTTTACCCCTTTTTTTTGTTAGGGGGAAAAAAAATGAAAATAAAAAATATAAAAAGAACATCGATTCTGATAACGGCCTTTTTTGGGGGATTTTAATTTACTGCTTTTCAGATATCACCATGGCTCCCATCGTTAAGTATACCTTTCATTGTTATTTACTTTTTTCAATAGTCTTGTGGCATCGACAACAGGTCCCTAATTGTACCGAATTTAAACTTAACTTAAATTCTTTTATTTGTATTTTACTTTTCTTTATTTTTAGTATTTTTAACTTTTTTGAGTACCATTTATTTAATTTAGAAACTTCATCTTGTAATTTTTTATATACTAACAATAAAACATCCAATTAAAATTAAAATCATATTTATGAATTAAGATGAGGAGGTTAAGGGTATTTCCCCCATTGGTACTCCGTAATCGGTACGCAAGTTGCCAGTGGTAACATTCGATGTTGTCTTACAGATATTGATACAGATATTGCAGATATTACAGATATTGCTAATTGTATGGCTTTGGTATTATATAACAACCAAGAAAGTACTGTGCAGGGGGAAATGACAATCAAGATACTGCACTGGAGAGAAAAAAGACAAGGAAAGGAAGAGTCAAGAACCAAGTTAGATAAAAGCCATGGCCACGATTGCAAAGGGGGAGTTTTGTCCATAAGTGCTGGATTTGAGATAGAGAGCAGAAAGCTTGAATGATCAACAGGGACATAGTTTTAAGAGATTTCTGGATGAGGAATTTTTATGATTGAATGTTTTGTTAATGATTACATATAAATATTCATTCAAAAAATGAATATTTATATGTGTTGTTGAATCAAAATTTGTTGAAATTTCATACTGTGATGAAATAATTTGATTTATTCAACATATTTATTCCTTATTCTTAAAATTTAAAATTGCACCCTAATACAAATAAACAACACTCCATGTATTAAATTAGAATAATTTAAAATAATATTATTATTTGAAAATAATTCCTATCTGCCAGTAGGTAGACGACTTTGGTCCACTACGGGGCTGTTGCACCAATGAAAAAGAAAATAATTCCTATCTGTCAGTAGGTAGACGACACTGGTAGACCATGGGGCTATTGTGTCAATGAAGAAGAGGAAAATAATTGCACATGCCAAATTGAAAATAATTTCTATCTGCCAGTAGGTAGATGGCTTTTGGTCCACCATGGGGCTGTTGCACCAATGAAGAAGAAAATAATTCCTATCTGTCAGAAAATCCATAACTAAAGGGCTATTTTAAGAAATGCAAATTTTTCTGAATTGAAATTAAACAGTATTCTTTCAAAAATATATGTAAACTTGACTATCTCTGGAATTTGCTCTCTTTAAACGTGCATTACAAAAATCTTGATCACTTATTATATATAAAATTTATTGCTTATTCATTTATTATTCTTTATTGCTTATTATTTATTGCATACAATAAAATTATTTTTTAAAGTTATAATAAAATGTTTAACAAAAAACATAAACTGAAATAAAAATAATACATATTGCTGACAAGAAAAGCTTATATCCAGCTTATCCAGTAAAATTAAAAGAAAAAAAAAAGAAAAGAAACAAGTAATAAAAAAAAAAAAAAAAAAAAATTTTTTTAAGTCAATTCCTACTTTTTCGTAGATACATGCAAAATCTACAAAAAAACTAAAATTAATTAATTAGATTTAATTAATGAATTAATATTTGAAAAAAACTGTATTCATGTCAAGTATCATCCACTACAAGTTTAAAAAATGTATTTGAACTTGAGTGGATGAATAAAAAGTATTTTATGAACGATTGAAAATTTGAACAAGATATATATATATATAGGGAGAGTGTGATCTAATAGTAGGAATTGAAAAAGAATTACATTTAAAACTTTATGTATACTTAAATTTATCATCTGATTGTCCAAAATTATGAATGAATTAAAAAAATCATTTTAAATAAGTAATTACTAGTAGTATCTATATTATAGCTAATAATATAATTTTTATCAATGACATAGATACATAACAACAAAAAAAATTCCAAATAAGATCCGAGCACCAAAGGCATATATGATACATTTACTGAGCAACATTACAGCAAGATTGTCATCTAAGTACTGTTGGATTTCATAATTTTTAGCCAAGGCTTATTGCAAAGGCACATATTTGAAATTCTAGATAAAAGATAATAATTCTTCAAACTCTAAATACATGTTTAAATAAGTTGAGCAATTCATTTAAATATAATAAAATTAGTTCGATTTTCATATATTTTTACAAACAAATGTGTTGTTAAATTCATTTACAGTTCATTTATAAACTTACCGAGAAGGAAGACAGATCCAGTATTAAGCACACACATTTTATACCTGGATAATAAGTTAAAAAATAAATATAACACATATTTATAAATTGTAATAAAAATATGTCAGTTTTAATCACATGTGAAACAGTATCCAGATAAAATTAAGTTAAATGAATAAAACTGAAAATCCAATATTTCTCAAGAAATACATCAATAACAAAATAACATCATAAAAAGAATTTAGAAAGGAATTGAAGTTCACAAAATAAACTGAATAATAAAAACAAAATAGGATTAAAAATGGAATAAAATATTATTCATATATTTAGATATTGCACCTAATTTTACATGCTGCGAAGATTCTTTTCTGAAATAGAATTAAATTTTTTTATCTTTCTTAACAATTACTCTCAGATGTATTAATGTATCATAACAACAACAAATTTATATATTGATAACAACAAAGTTACAGTTGCACCAATCAACTTTTTTACTAAAGATAAAGATATATGGTTAATTTCATTTGTGAGATATACTAATTACTAAATATTCATTGATCTGAATAAAATTGTGTATATTCTGATACATATATATATATATATATATATAAATGTACTCCATTTATAATTAATGAAACTTTTAATCTAGGAGAAACAATATTTAACTGTAAAAAAAAAATTGTTTTAAATGTGAAGGAAAATAATAATAATAAATGGATGTGGATGTAGAGCTCCTTTGCTTACCATGTATAAAGAAAAGAGAAAAAAATATTTAAGAGAGCATTTTGAAATTTAAAGGAAATATATTTTTTTAAAGAATATTTAGCAACCTGATAGTCATGATGCATGTCAAATTTTTAAATGCACTTTGCATTTTTTTTTTTTTTTTGAAAATTTTTAATTTTTTTTACAGTTGGTTAAAGTTTACAATTGTAAAGTTACAAGTATAATATTACAATTACAATCAATTTAATAATGTATTTACATTATTATAATGATTTCTTAAAATATATAAAAAAAAAAAAAATGTAAACCCTTCCCATAATGGGGATACTATTTATGCTCTTCTATATAAGACAGCATGAACATCATATGCAAATTTAATATGCAGACTTTTGTTACAAAAACTATATCCAAATTTCTTTTCCTTTCGTCATTCTCCATTAAAATCAATAAAAGTGAACTATAACATAAAACTGTTTTTTAAATCAATAAATATGAATTATAACATAAAACTATTTATTATTATTCCCATTCATAAAACATGGGCAAAACCTAATACAAAATATGACTTCATAAAAATATATCAATTCACTTAAGACAACTCTAAAAATGGTAAGCTGCCAAACAGAAAAGGTAATACTAATAGAATGAACATGCAAATGAATACATAAGAAGCATGAAATTGCTTTCGACAACTTTGGATTGCACAAACTTTATATAAACAGACGAAGGAAATAAGAAAGCCACCTTTGTTTTTAGCTCTGATTGTCTTAAAATATTGATTGCATTTTATCAAATCACAAAATTTTATCCTCTTAAAATATCTTTTCAATCTATTAAGATCTATTTACAATGAAATCTATAAACACTTCAAAATATTATTGCCAGCCACACAATGCAGAAAAAAAAAATAAAATAAAAGTTAACATGGATTGTACTTATGTTTGGCCATTTAATAATAATAATAATAATAATAAAAATACAAAGTTTTCTAATGACAATATAATGGTTTTTGAGAAGGTATTAAGAATTTCTTTAGAATAAATTTACAAAAGTTTGTTTATTTAATATTTGAATTCTGCAGTAGTTCTGGTTTCAAATATTGAATGAACAAACTTTTGTTCTATGTTCTATTTAACTTTTGTTCAATAAAATTCCTGTTCAATATTTGAATCCAGTACATAAAAGTAAAGACAATCAAAGCAGATATTTTAGTTTCAAAGGAAGTACAAAAGTAATTAACTGTTGAAAATTGGTTTATTTTTATTAATTGGACTCAAAAGAAGTTATTTTCCATGATATTTAAAAAAATAGTTGTTGTTCTCATTCACATGAAATTAACCATATTTTAAATATTATTTTGAAAATCACCAATTTAATTCTTAAAAACAGTGCACATATTTAAGAGAATGTTATAAATAATGAAACCTTCATAAAATTAATCTAGAAATATTTTTAGAATATATTTCTTCATTTTATAAATTGTCACATTTAAGTTACTTAATACATAAAAATAACATGTCATTGGATTTGGTAAATAATGAGTACGAATGTAAAAGTAATATATTTGCTTCAATTCCGAATTCTTGATCAAAATTACTAGTTAATTCCATGAAGCATGCATTCTCAGTAAAATACTTTTCAATTGCATTTTTAGAATTAGAATTTTGTCAATAATAGAAAAGCAGTTTGAAATTTTATCTTTAGTAGTTCAATTCCATAAATTTGTACTTATGTTACATTTAATGACTAGATTTTATTTTTAGAAAGACTAGTTTCCTTGTTTGTGAACATCACTCATTTACTCATAAATACACAGAAAAAAAAATTATACTTTTCATAAAATTAATGAATAATTCATTTTTTTTTTTAATTTTGAAAGATAGAACATGCATAGGTTTACTAAATTAAAAATGTGATAAAATTCTAAAATAGCACATAATAAAATATTCATATTTCAATAAATTTAAAACTTCATTTGAGTTTTCAATGAAAAAAAGTAAATCCATGAACTTAAAATTTGTATGAGCACAAGAAATTAATTCCCTGTTTTAATTTTTCTTTTTATAAATGACAATATGGAATCGTTTGCTCTACAATCATCTAACAATTGGGACATGTTTTTTAGAGAATGCAATGAGTGATTACATCATTTTAGTATCTCTTTTATGAAGGTTTCATAATAATAAAAAAATCAGCCTATTGTTAAATCACTTATTTTTATCTTCAATGCAGCTGTTTTTTAGTAAAGCACAGTAAGAAAACATGAAATGTTATATATTATAAAAAATATTTCAATAGTAAGGAAAACATTTAGATAATTCCAAAAGTAACAACATACGAGTTTGAATTTCTTTTCTTTTTACAAAAGTCTATCTAGAAACAAAGCACTTTTTTGGAAGGATGAAATCAGTACTCCCAATAGATGTGCGTAACAATGCCAAAATGAAAAATTATTACAATATTATAGTATTATTAAAAACACAGATTATAGGAACAAAGATCCAAAAACACAACAATTTCGCAATTATTTAAATAAATACATTTACTGACCACAGATATAGCAACCCACATCATTTATATAAATTTGAAAAGACTAGTTTTCTCCATTTAAATCAGACAGCAAATCTTGGGGACAGTTTGTCAAACTTGGAATATTTAGACACTTCGCAAAATTATATATAAATATTTTCATCTACATTAATCTTCTACTAAATTGAACATGCTTCTCAGTTTATTACTTTAAAAACAAAAATTTAATAAATACTATTGAATATTCTTCAGAAACTGAAATAAATACATAGGCTATCAACAATAATTAGAATTTCAATCAGTTACATTTTGGAAATTCATTAGCAGAACCAGTATATCTGTGATTTACCAATATCAAATAATTTCTAAAATTAACAAAAACCTGCATATATCCTTTTCAAAAGCTTTTAAAAAATGTATCTGAATGCATAATATATTTAATTTTCTATTTTAAATATATTCATGATGGGAAATAAAACAGGTATTATAAACAAATCCTTAATCAACATTTGAGAAACAATATAAACTTCATAAAACAAGCCCACACATTTAAAAATGATTAGAATTATATGTTTCTATTATCTCTATTAAAAAATTTTTATTTTTCTGTACATTTATTAAAAGGGGATAAACAAATTACCAAATAATTTTTATTGTTACAAATGCAATTAATTTAAATAAAAAAAAAAAACTCCATAAAAAGATAACATTTCATTCCTAAAAAATTAGCACACCAGAAAGAGTTATCAGTCTTCTACAAAACCTGGTATTGTTAATTGAAACACATCACTAATAAAGAGTGCAAGAGATCACTCCACTGATTGGTATCACAGGCTTCAGGTTCGAATCCTGGCGGTGGCATGGATGTGTGTTAGTTGTTCGGAATCCACGTTAAACTGTAGGTCACGATCTAATTAGCCCAAAGTGTGCACAGCATGACTGAGTGACAAACTAAACCAAACCCTTCCATTGAAATACAATTGTATTATTTAATTAATATTTATAAGAGCTGCATATTACAAGTGCAGAGTTACTCGCTGTCAGCAACCAAAACACAAACATATGAGTTGCCAAACGATGTCGCAAAACTTCTAACAAATCTTCAGAGAGTGCATAGGAAAGCTGATGTGAATATTTAATGTGAAGTACAATGGAATCAAGTTTTCAAAGTAATTAGCATCTACATATGTAGATGATTGCAATTACAGCATGAGGTAATTGCAATCATGTTGATGTGTGCCCACTTTACCACTCTTACACATGCAAAATAATAATAACAAAAAAATTCAGACTTAACCCAAAACATGCAACCTGATTTCCTGACATATTTATGGTGAAATTTCTATGTACCGACACAGTAAAAAAAAACATATGACTAATTATAGCCATGACTATCTTGACTTGATGCTTTGAGATGCATGCTCGCTGACACTACTTTATCTTAATTTATCCAAATGTTTTTTTTTTTTTGTTTTTTTTATAAATATAACAGATAAAACATTTTGGCAGGAGTGAAAATGAAACCCCCTAAAGGAGCCCCTCTAAATTCAAAATTTCAGAAATTGCCTATGATGGCTTCACAATTCCTTTTAAAATACAAGAAACATTGCTTGTACTTTCTAGCAGCCAAAAGAATAAAAATAAAAGGAGTAAATTTGAACACGAAAGAAATAAACAAAACTACAGATAAAATAGATCACAATGTTTTAACAGTTAACCGATGATTAGAATACATGAAGTATTACCAGTACTTGAAACAAAGAGTGAAAAAGAAATAACCCCAGAAAAATATGGGGGTACCCCATAACTTGCAGGATTATGAGACTTTTTATAGAAATTGTAGTAATTCGATATTGTCTTATAATAAGCATCCCCTAACACATCAAATATCCATGAATAAGACAGAACTTTATATCTAACTGAGAAGACAGAACTTTATATACTAACTGAGAGAAGACAGAACTTTATATCTAACTTTAAGACTAACTGAAGTGATATTATATCATCTGTGTTACTGTCATTTATAATCTTTGTGCTACTAAATTTTGCCTAATAACAAAGAAACTTCAATTTTCTAGATTTCCCTTAAAACAGAAGGTTTATATCAAATTTCATTCTATACAAATTACTATCAATGTTCAACAGACTAAAAGTGGGTTCCCATCTCATTTCTCTTTTTCCCAGATCTTTAATTTTTGATGAAATTCCAGTTTTAGAGCAGAAGTCAAACAAAGAAACATAGAAGAAAATAGAATAAAAATGAAGTAAATTGATTATAAGAATATCAATAGCTAATAAATATTTTAATTTATGTCTATTCTTGAAAGTCGAGGAAGTATATAAATCTATAAAGGAGCATTTTATTTAAAAAGAGACTTAATTTACATGAATTGAAATTATTTATTTACTAGCTGGAGTTACCCTTGCTTCATTTGGTCAAAGTTAGCTAGCTTCTATGATTTGTGAATTAAAAAAAAAAAAATGAATTTTTAAAATACAGAAATTACTAAGCTTAACTAAATCATTATATTATCAATACAGTTGTATTTAATTTAGTGAGAGAATCTCTGCTTTTTATTTAATTTTGTTTTTCATTTTATTTTTATAACTTGGCAAGTAGATATATAAATTCTTTGGACTTTCCTACTCTAGAACAAGCACAATATAGCTGATCTTGAGAAAAGCATGATTTTTAAAAAAATTAATACTCCAATACCTTAATGCTTATCGTTGTGCCTTTTTACTATGATACTAAATGCTAATCTTAGTGGAAAATGCAGTCTTTTTTCTGACATTATTTTCACTTCAACTTTATTGTTTGATAAAAGTTTTACAATTATTCTTGTTCCATTACATAATTTTGTTGAATCTAAATTTCTCAACAAAATAATTTATATTCTTCAATGGTACAGCGGCCCCATGGGCCAAGGCCTTCTGGCTATTGGCAGATTCTAAAACATGAGAGGTTTTCTTATTTTTGGGGTAGGGTTGTCAGCATCATGCCATATTAAACTGGGAGTTATGCAAATCATATTAGACCCGGAGCTATTGCAAACCACTACAAACAATCATGGCACCACAGGACTCGAAACTTAAATCTGTGGCACCAAATACCAGAGACCATTAGGTCAAAACAAAATAATCCTATTTTTAATGTTAAACAATGTAAAGGCATTCCTGGCGTTTGTATCAAACTTTTATTCAATGAGAAAATTAATACTATCATTTAAATCAACCACTGAATTGATTTATATATCCTTTTCTTGTCAAGAATCTTGTTTTTAATTTTTAAATTAATATTGTCAATTACTTCATTTCTTAATGTTAAAATGGCTCGTTCAAAAAAATCTTTGAATTTGTGTATAATTTAACAACATTTGGATTAAACTTTTATTAATTCATCAGGACTGATGGAGATATTACATGAATCTTTCATAAGGTCAACTGTCTAGTTACACAATAAAAGGAGTGAAAACCTTTACCAATTTGTAGAAATTTTTTTGCAAAATGTTTCATGTAGAATATATAAATAATATAATAAATTATGTAATTATAATTTACTTAATTTAACAAAAAATAAATTTATATATTGTCACAAAAACATGCTAAATGTATGTTTGGTTTGTCTATATATACCACTATATCTATAAACCTAAACACTTCAGTTTCAAACCAAAACCTTCTTCATAGATGGAGGACGGAGGGCTACCACACCCATGAAGTTATGGAGTTATAGTGGCATAGAGGACAAACAATGCTTACATTTCTTATATATACTTATTAACGTTACAAGAGTGAGCTCCAATGTTCATTCATTGCACATATCAAAGAACCAATAATATTTATTTAATTATATATAAGAAGATAGATTTAGATTTAATAAAAATTGGTTACAAAAAATATAGCCTTGAATTTCTAAGGAAGAAATTTCTTGAATTTAATTTTTAAATTTTCAACTTTGTATATGAAATAGAACAAAATTACCTATTATGATCAAATTTTTTTAGAAAATAATTGCATATTTATTATTTTTTTAAATTTGATCATAGTAATAGAACTAATTTTTGTTTTATTATTATTATCAAATAACATTCAGTTACTATTATTTTTCAATTATTATATTTATACCTGTATGCCACATTACCCAAGCATAATGTGCTTTAATGCACAGTGCATTGAAGCACACCCTGTATTTCCTTATAAATTTTCCTGCTGTAAAAATCCTTTTTGCTTTTATTTTGTAATTCCTTACTTATATTAAAGTTAAAAATATGCAGATAAAATTTCAATAAGTTGTGATAACTCCTTTCTTGGTATTCTAATTTATATGGTTATAAGCACATACAAAGAAACATATTATAATACTTGCCATGAGCCATATTATAAATGTGGAATTCTAATTTAAAATGAACAAATTCTGATGACCAAATAATTTTCAACTTTTTTGAAAAAAAATACCTTTTTTTTTTATTCAGATACATTTTTGAAAGGTTTAGTTTTTATACTGATCATAAATAGATTAGATTTTATGTAAGGAAAAGAAAAGTTTTCAGAATAGTGTGCCTTCTTTTGCCTATGAATATAGTCTCCTAATACAGTTCAGGAAAAATTTTTCCCTTAATTTTATACTTTTAACAAGAACCAAAGCAAATTAATTGAAATATTTTTTCAATATAACAAGAAAATTAAAACAAAAACATTATTTTATGATCAATTTCTTCACTAACAATGTTTGACTATCAATCATATTTACATATAGATTTCTTAACAAAAATTTAAAACAAATTTCATTAATTATTTACTTTAATGATTTCATAAATTATATATCATCAAGTAAAAGCTGAATTAATTTATTCTTAAAAATTTTGATAATGAAGAAACAGTTTCTTATTACAGAAGATCTATTTTTATAAAATTTCAAATAGACATCTTGATTTAATTTTATATCACAATTGAGAATTTCTTTTTTTTTTTAGAATGTGAAAACATTGGGAGCAAAGATTTGGCATTATGTTAGCATTGTATAATATAAAAATTCCTTACAAATTAAATCTGCAGTATGCACAAATACTTAAAAACTAACAATTTATAAAAATATTTTAAATTTATTTTTCATAAAAAGTTTAGAGAAGCAGGACTACACTAAAAATATGTGGGCTACTTTTTTTTTTTTTTAAATACTTATCGAATGGCAATAAAAAGAACATTGAATTACCTAAATCACAAATAGTAAATTCTACCTATAAACTGCTCAAACAAGTTACAAAGATTTACATATTTTTACATAATAATAAATACTTACAATGAAGTATTAAAAAATTAATTGTATTCTATGTTTTCTATTAATTTTGCTTCCTCTTCTTCAGACTCAGATGACTTTGGATGAATGCATGTAAATTTTAATTTAAGACCTTTACCTGGAAGAATGCACACAGACCATAATGAAGGAAGATGCTTCGATTTTCGGGTAGACTTTTATGAGGTATTTTTTTATTTTTTTGGTACTTCTGTAATTAATTGGGCTTTAGTACATGCAGCTTGAGAGTCCATCTAAAATTGAGAGTGTAAAAATCAGTAAAAAGGAAAGAAAATATAGCATAATTTTTTTTTTTTTTGATAACATAAAATACTAATAATCAGTAAGTTTGTACTATTTTCTTAAAACAAAATATTTAAAGTTACATAATGATGAAACTGTTAATGAGAACATTTTGAAAAATATTAAATTCATCCTGAAAATAAAAATAATAAATGAGTAAACTTTATTTATTTTTTGGTATATGTAAAGTACAGAAACTCGAAAAAGAAACCAGAACTATTTACTAATGGATAGATTCATTGTAGTACATGCTTTAATATTTAGATGCTTAACGAGAATGCAGAGACAGTTTCCTGACCAGCAAAAATAGAGTGTAATTGTGACATCAGTGTATTTTTGAGAAATTGCAGATAAAAAAAACATATATAAAATTCTACTTATAGATGATTAAAGGCAGTTCTAAATTGATGTACCTGGAAATCAACCACTTCTTTTTTCGAAGATAAGAAAATAATGATAAGGAAAACTGATGTAAATGCTTATGACCTCAAAACCAAACAACAATTAAGTGAAAATTCAACATATCTAAAATAGCGTGACAAGTAAAATCTAATGCCAAAATAGTATCAATTTTTTTTAACTGCTAAAGACACTGTTCTTACGAATTTATTCATAGTGGTTAACCAAGTATGCTACCTATAAGTTCTAAAACATTTACCGGATGAAGCAATTAAAAAAAAATTATGAAGTTGGAGATGAGTGGCTTCATTATTAACATTTTTTAGCATACAGAATACGAGAAACACCTTTTAATCCTAAACTATATATTAAACTTATTTAATCATCTTTTTTTCTTTTCTATTTTCCTGAATAATAAAAAAAAATAAAATAAAATATTTTAAAATGTATATAATGAAATAAATAGCGGATATTATTTTTAAAAATTTTTCAATCTGCTTTGGAAAGTGGAATGCATGTTTAGACAGGTGTGTAGGATCAAATGGACAGGAATTTAAAGGAGTTTCAATTTGTAACACCTAAAAATAAATACAAAAATTTATTACAAAATTCTGGTTACTTTTGAGTTTCCTACTTGTTTATACAATATGATATAATATTGTATACATACACAAACCATATATCATACTTTAAAAAAAAAAAATTATGGTGAAATTGAGTTTAGTATAAATAAATAATCCTTAGCAATTTAAAGCAAATAATTCTAATATTAAAATATATATTGAAAAGAGATCTCAATTCTTTAAGATACAGTATATATCCTAAAAAGTTTTCTTCTGATGTACAGTGATTTCTGAGTATAACTAGCAATTCAGAAAATGCCATGGTTAACTTACATTAAATCTTTAGGCATGGTTTATTTTCTTAAATAATGAAGTTTTTATATAACAGCAATGATAAATTCATTTTACCAGGAAAATTATGGCTTCTCCTGTTTTTTTTTTTTTTTTTTTTTTTTTGTTTGTTTTTTTTACTATCTGAAATACACTAAACATATTTATGCCTATCATTAAAGATTTATTTTCTTTATCAATTACTTTTGAGTATTTTTTTTATTATAACTGGACTTCATTGATAGGCATTTATATCCGGCAGCACTATGAAACGTGAGGCCAATAATGAAGCTTGTATTAACATTCTCTACAGAATAGATACTATTGATATATTTGTCCCAAATTTTAAACACATTTGTGAAAGCTTTGTTTTATTCAACTTTTTTTATCTGAAGAAAATTGCAGTATTCAAATATGGCTGAATGTGTTTTCAAAAACGTTATATAAAAATTTAGGAGTTACCTATGAAAATGATGTTATTCTTTCATTAAACAATTTTTTATGTTAAACAATGTTATTCTTTCAAGTGAAAAACATCATTTCTCCTGAATGAATATGTAAAAATAGACACAGGATGCAAGGTTATTTTACCAAAATTAATATTGAAGGTGACCATAAAAGTGAAGGTTGCACAGTTTTTTTTAAATTTAATTGTAATTCATAACATTACCAAGGGCAATAAACTTGAGTTATTATCAACAAGTACAAGTTTTACTCTTTCGAAATTATTATCTACCTAGAGAATAAAGAAACTGTGCTCAAATTAATAATTAACAATAATACTAGTCATGGTTCACATTTCTTTAGCGAATATATAAAAATTACAAATCATTAGAAAATACTGTCTTGTTTATTTTCATGTTATTCTTAAATGCAAGTCTTCTTTCTGATTTCCACATACTAAAATTAATAATGAATTAGATTGATTTTGGAAGACACAGTTAAAGAGGCAATTACAGTGAGAAGCACCAAGATATAGGAAGGAAGAGTGTGAAAAATAATTAATGAAAGAAATAAAGCTGGACAGAAATTCCCACAGAGAAGGACAAGGATTAGTGATGCTTATAAACTGAAGAGGAGAGATGCAAATAAATATCTTAGGATAAAGTAAATGACAAAAATAATTGATTAAAATTTATTGAAGAGCAATATTGAGAAGTGAAAGTTATTTTAAAGGTCTAAAAGAGGCAAGAAATGGTTTTAAACCAAGAATTAATTTCTGTAGTCAAGGAAAGTGACTATATAGGAGGAAGGAATATATCCTGAATAGGTGGAAAGAGAGTATTTTAAAGAAAACCTTAAGGACAAGGAGATGGGGCAAATTGAACAGGTGGAGAGTGAAACTGCAGAAGAAATAGCATGCCCCAGTAAAGAGAAAATTTTTAGATATCATCCAAAAGTTAATAAACTTTAAGTCTCCGGATGGGCTGCTGGCAGGATTATATAAGTATGGGAGTGAGTGGTTACTAGAGGAAATTGTTAATTTGCTCCAGGAGATCTGGAATATTGCTATAATATGTCCAATTCACAAGAAAGTAAGAAAGAATTGTAATAATTAATTCCTTCTTAGATGTTATTTACAAGGGTTTTTTAAGCAGAAAATTGGAGGATATGAGAATTTGTTGGAAGATTATCAATGTGGTTTTAGAAAAAATCCTTCAATGGTTGAATAGATTTTTTTGCACATTGAAAAATTTTTCAATTTGAAGAAACTATATGAATTTAACATAGACATGCACTAACTTTTTATCAATTTCAGACAAGCTTATGATTTTATTCATAGTAAGAGTTTACTTATGATATTGAAGGAACTGAGAATACATACAAAACTTAGGAGTCTAATTAGGTTAACACTGTCAAACTCTATTACAATGGTCAAAATCCAAAATTGTAATATTGAACTAAAGAAAGGCTTGAGACAAAGAGATTCACTGTCAACTTGCTGGTTTAACATATTCTTGGAATATGTGATGAGGAAGATTAAGGTGAACCTCAGAGGCACTATATTTAACAGAACCTGTCAGTTTTGGCTTTTGCGGAATGACCTGGTCCTGCTGGCCAGTAATCAGGCTGTATTCAACAAGTGTTTCTTAGATCTGTTTTTCTACTCAAAGGAAATAGGTTTATCTGATAATAGCGCAAGGACTAAATATATGATAAATACTAGAATAAAAGAGATATATCAACGAGAGAAGAATTTTGAATATCATGGAGAGATCTATGAGAGTTAAGGAATTTAAATATCTGGGTGCTGAAATTAATGATCAAAATAAAGTCGCTATTATGCACAAACAAAAGCTGTTAAGATCATCTTATTTAAATATAAAATTAAAAATTCTTGTAAACAGAGTCATTATCAGACCAATTGTTTTGTATGGCTCAGAGACATGGATTATGAGAAAGTTTGATGAAGAGTTGTTAAGAATGTGGGAAAGAAAGGCGAATGGCAAAGGAGAATTAGAACAAATAAAGAAATATATGATTGTTATAAGGAATTAAGATATTGTTACAGAAATAAGGAGAATTCAATAGCTGGGTTATGCAGAGAGAATGGAGTTACACAGAACAACAGGAAAAATCTTTAAGGAAAACACCAGCAGAAGACCAAGAATTAGACGGGAAACCAAGTCGAGGAGGACTTGAAGACACTGTGTTACTAACTGAAAAACAAATGGCAACTAGTGTGGAATTAGTGTGAATGGCATCTTGAAGGAGGTCAGAGCCCTGCAAGGGCTGTAACACTAATAAATATGATGATGATGGAAATTATATATATATATATATATATATATATAACTGTGGTATCAGACACTCCTAAAAACTGAAAAATGTTTTATTAGTTTTATGTCATTACTTTAAAAATAGAATTTTGACTCATATGCAGTATTTCAAACAGAAAATTATAAGAAATCTTGGTACTTACATATTAACGGTACCTTGGCGACAGACTTGGCGGTTTTTAAGTGTCGCCAATCTTTATTATTTGGAATAAAAATATTTTGAAAGCATTTTGATTTTAAATGAAGTGTTTCATATATATTTTATTATTTGGAACAAAAATTTTAAGTCTAGATTGGCGCCAAATCTGTAGCTGCGCTTGTGCTTTTTATTGGCGCAAGTGTCGCCAAGGTACCGTTAATACGTAAGTACCGAAATCTCTTATATTTTAGGTTGAAAATAATGCCTGTGGGTTTAGCACTTTAGAGTAATGTAGATTAAAGGCAGAGAAAAATGGTAAAAAGAAAAAAAAATCATTAAATTAAATCAGCATCAACTGCAGAAAAGTTTAAAAGGAGTAATTAGCATTTTTTATTTGAATTTATAATTCATATATATCATAACAGGAAACAAGGTCTTAGATAGGAGGCTATAAAACTTTTTACCTTGTGCATTTTCCTCAAATTTCTTTTCTTTAATAAATGTCACAAGAGATTTTGTTTTAAATTAATTCCTTTTATATTATTAAGTTATGAGTTTTATACTCAAAATTAAAGTATTCAAAATATTAACTTGTAAAATCATTACTAACTATTAAAATACAATAAAAAAATTCTCCTTAAATTATAAAAATAATGTGAATTTTTAACATATGATTTGATAATAGCAAAAACTAAGGAAAACCTTCACACATAAAAAAAAAAATAGAATTGCTGTAGAAATATTAGGTAAAATTTGAAATTCATAATAAGTGTATTAAATATATAAAATGTGTTGTGTAGCCTTTTGGGAGTTGCAAACTATAATTTGAGAGCTAATTTGTAAACTTGTATGACAGTTTGACCTTGAATAACAAGAATGATTATATTGCACTGTGAGCCTGAAAACCACGGTCATTTGATAAATTAAAAAATTATTTATTTTCAAATGGAATAACTTTTTACCTAACCCAATTTACGGAATATGCATTATGAATTTCGGCCAGACCTGAGTAAGTCTATTTTGTGTTGTTCAGATCATATATACTATCAAGTCTGGATGCAGCTTTATTTGCATGACAATTTCTTACATAATATCCACATCAATATTGACAGTCTTAGAGAGTTCAAGGTCAGTATTCATACTTAAGGATTATGTTCATAAAAATAAATAAATTTGTAGAGCTTTATACTAAATCATTATATCATAAATTAAATATGATATAGCAACTTGTTTCAATTCATTTAATGTTAATTTATTTTGTTTTGTAATTTAGTATAGCATTTGACTCTTAAGATAATGATAATTTGGCCCTTAAAAATGGAAAGATTGCAATGCCTATTTTATCAAATAAAAATCTAGCAAAATATGTTACAAAACATAATCAATAAAAATAATTTTGAAATTAAAAGGTACTATATATTCAAATTGCAGTTATTACTAATAAAGATTTTATAAGAAATTTAAAATCTCAGTGGATAAAAGTATTTTACTTTTTAAGAAACAAAAATTAAAAAATTTATAAACATTATTATTATTTTTTTTTTTTTTTTCCTAATGGCAGATTATGAACAGTTACAGCAAAAAAAAAAAAAAACATACATCAACAACAAAAAAAATGCAACAAAACATGCTGAAACAGAGTTCATTAATCTAACAATAATGCCAAGTTGCAGATCTTTTAGCCACTAAAAGTGTTACCAGGTGCACCACAGGGAGGTCGATCTTCTGTGCACCTAAAAATCATTAAAATCTAAAAATTTTTTGTTAAAATTTATTGAAATCTTAGATGTTGCCACATCAAAATAAAAGCTGCAGTTGTATTATTGTTCTTATTCCAGTTAACCGGATATTTATGACAAAAAAAAAAAAAAAATACTCACCAATTGCTCTTTTGGCATGCAGATCTTATCCTTAGTTGAAATAGCATTTTTTTCTGTAGGTGAAGCTTTTTTCTTCTCTGAAATTATGAGCTAATTTTTTGTTTCTTACACAAATAGGATCATTACTATTCACACTAACTTGTTCTCTTTTCATCATACTATTCCATTCTCTTTTTTTCAGAAATCTCTGGTATTTCAGTTTTGCAATTTGGATTAAAATTACTTGTACATAATTGCATTGGAGTTTTACAGTGGATTTATCAAAACTTGCAGTGCCATCTTGTGGAATTTTAGTTGCATAATCTGGCACAAACTTACAAACTTCAGCTTGTAAAGGATAGCAAGATTCACTATATAACTGTTTATTGCTTGAGATTACAGAAAGACCACCAGTCATTTCCTTATTATTCAAAATTGTTTTTCTATACAATTCATATCTATAGAACTCCTTCCATCAAACAGATACTTTATTCCACAAGATGTTATATTATTGTGGAAAATAGAAACTGGAATATCACTCCTTTGAGGTACAACAGAGTTTCTTAAATCAATGATTTGAGCATCATTTACATTGTCCACTATTGGATCACTTAGATTAGTTACATCAATTGGAGATGAGTTGTCTGATCTTTCTACAAAAACCTTTTTCATGTGATGCATTTGCAATACAAGATGCTGAATTGTTACTTATATTAGACAATGGAATATTATGCACATTAGATATTTCACATTTTTGCACATCAATGTTTTTTGTATTAAAAACATTTGCTATTGCCGGGTTACCAGCACAAGTCATGTCAACTGGATTTGGATCATCAGATCTATTAACAACACTTATTTTGGATATTGATATATCTCTTTTATTTGTTACAGAATTATTACTAAAAACTGATAACGGTATTTTACATACATTAGATATTTCTATGTCAATTTTTGAATTACAAGGATTGGTCACTGACGGACTACCGGCATAGGTCATGTTTAGAGGACTTGGATTATCAGATCTTTCTATAATATTTACTTTAGGAATAGATAGATTTCTTGTATCTGGTGGAGAATTATTACAAAACTGTGATAATGATATATTACTGTTAGATATAACAGCATTTTTTACTTCCATGGTTTCCTTATTACTTACACCAGTTATAAATGTATTATTTATATTAGCTAGTTGAATGGGATTTTGATTAGCCAATTCAGAATAATTAACACGTGGTACAGTTGAGATACTTGAACAAGGGACACCAATGTCATTTTGATTAATGTTCATTATAGAACTGGATGCCTGAGGCGATTCAGGTTTGTTTGTGAATGAAACGCCAGACTTCAATTTATGACATATTTCTATATTACCAATGCAAGACTGACTATTGCTTTCTAAATTATTTACTTCCATATTAATAGTACTATGGATTGAATTATTAGAAACATTTTTCTTATCTAGCTGCCCAATTGATTTATGGCTGGAGACAACTCTTTCTTGATAATTATCTTTGTCTGCCTTCATTTCAGAGTCACTGTTAGTAGTTATTATGTTTAATACATTGCTTATAAGAACGTTTTCATTTTCATCATCAGAACTATCACTAGAAAACATCTGTTCCGATAATTTCACGGATACAGCATTAGAACATGATGGATTTGCATTGCCATTTGGTTTATCAATGTAAAAAGGATTACTGTTTGGCTTAATATCAAAATTCTCATTAAAACTTATTTTTATCATTTATAAGCGATTGATGAATTGCAAGATTGGAAGGAGAAAGAGTCTCATTATATTTTTGTATCTGTGTGGCATGCAGGAGAATATGGTTCAGTTTTCACAACAACATCTTTTATGTCTATTGGACTATTAATTAAGATTGACGTGTTGATATTTGGCTGCGTTTTCATGTCCGTTGAAATGCCTGACACAAAACCGGTGAATTGATGATGTCAGAAGGAGAAAAACTTCCTTCTTGTTCTGGGCAGTCATTTTCATCATCTTTTGGCTTGCTGTCTTCAGCATCCAAATCAAAAATATTATCATCAAAAATAATATCATCCATTTCAGGAAGATTGTCCATAGTCTCCATCCAACAATTTTCAAAATTTTTTTTTTAAACATAACTGTGCTAAAAGCAGCTGTATTTGTTTTATCTAATAATGTCGTCTTCCACAGAAACTTCAAGTACTTCATTAGCCATTTCAGGTATGCATAAATCTTTACAATCCACCATATCGTCAACATGTGGAGAATTTGTTTTGATTTCCACAACATCTATTTCAGATTTTTTGCACAGAATTTAAGCTGTCATTACTTACATTTGTAGGGGGATGGTTCAGCATGGGCCATCCGTGGCTCCTGTTTAATTTCTACATTTTGATTATGATGCAGAGCCATGGGAATATCTTCCTTTTTCACATGCAAATTGAGAGGTGACGGCATTTTTTCATACTCGTCATTTAATTTTAAGGGCACAGGAGAATGGACTTTCTTAACATGGAGATTAAGAGGCATACAAAAACCTGCAGAGTTAATGTCTTTGAGCATCATTTCATTGTTATGCAAGACTAAGTTTGTAGCCTGTTCGTGTTTTTGATGTTTCTGAATGAATTCCTGAGGTGAAGGTAACATCTTTAAAATGTTATTAACAGATTCGTAATTTTTTTCATTCGCTACAAACTTCTGATGATTAGAACTTTTTATATGAGTTTTCAAATCATTAAAATGAGTCCTACAACATTCACAATAATTATTTTCTTCCTTAGGTTTCAGTTTTTGAAATTTCTTTTCTTTCACAGGTGGTTTGGAGTCTTGAGCATGATTCAATGTTCTGTTATTAGGGTCCATATGATTATAATGAACTTGCCTTGGTCCAGCAGGTTTATCTAAAAATTCCATTACAAGTTTCTGGTTTCACTAAAATATGGGCGTTTCTCAATGGCATTAGACGTTCTGGATCAATACTAAACATTTTGTAGCATGGTCGAAATTTCTTTTGACAGCACTCTACTTTGATGAAGCATCCAGAAAGAAGTGTTTGGTTTTTTAGGAGCAGGAGGATTTGAATGAGATAAAGATTTAATAATTGGTTCAATTGATGATAAAAATAAGTAATACCTAATACCTGAATACCACATGATCTAGCAAAAAGAATAACACGGTACAATGAACTGGTTGTAGATGTCACTAAGTTATATCCTCTTGAAGTTGAAGGTAAATTGCACAATACACTTGGATGGCTATAGCTTACTCCTGGTACTGCAGGACATGACAACCTATAAATTATTTCATCGGGTAGATGCTGAGAACTTGCGAGATGGAGATCGTCAATAAGTACTGTTGTTAGGTTACTGTTTAAAAACTGTTCTACTCTACCACCGAGAAGAGGAATTTTTTCTGCAGCAAGCTGATGTAATTGCGGTGATGACAAGATGAAAAAAAACTTGTCCCTTCAAACATAATTGTGGCGGCACTTTATGCTTAAACGATGGACACATATTCATTGGACCGGACGCTTTGCAGCACCTTCATTTGATATCAGAATATCAAAGCAAAGCAACAACAAACTGTATAAGCTACGGAACGGATTTCCATCAAAAAGAATGTAAAAAAAAGCACGAAGATGTTATTTTTATTAATTTTATACTATGATCAAGCTACGCGCTGACTGTAAATATAGAATTCTTTAAAAGCGTTGCCAGTTTACTATGGTGACATTTTTTTTCCCCTGACATTAACACAAAGAAACTTATTTTTGTATTTTTATTGTTGCAAAACTCAATTCTCTCTAAAGGCAATTGCTACCTACTTCAAATTATCACTATATATGTGAGAAAATGTGTCGCTAAATTAGAATCATTTCATCAGCTCCAATACTGTTATCATAAAAAAAGTAGATAACTTTTTTCAATGATTTGTACAATACGAATTAATGGTGCTTCCGTAGAATGTATTTCATTGACATCCTGATGATTTATTTTCAATTATGCTTCCAATAAGATTACTTTAAAATAATCTCATTTATAAAACCAAAACTAATTAGAAAATACTTTTATTTATTAGATTCTAATTTATTGTTGGCAACATTGTTTACATGTTAACAATTGCGGTGTCTTGTTCTGCTATTCTAAAACCCAAACTAACTGATTCAAGTTTTTAAAGCAATTAATTACTAAGAAGTTGTCACATATTTGAATTTTTAAAAGAATGGCTGATAACGAGCAAAAAGCTATGCAATTAGTTGCTGATGCTGAAAAAAAGCTTAAATCCGCTCAAGGTTTTTAGGTGGTTTGTTTCGGTAATATTTTTGTTTTGTTTATAGATATATACGATTAATTTGCTTTGGATTTTTGTTTTCCAAAAATGATTGATAGTATTTTAAAATTCAATTTTCTATGTATCTCTTTCTTTGTATTTGACTGTATTAATTCTATGAAATATAATGCGACTTGATATTTTACCAGATCCTCATCAAAAATTGAAGAAGCTTGTGAAATGTATACCAAAGCAGCCAACATGTTTAAAATGGCAAAAAAAAATGGAGTGGTGAGTATTTTCTTCTAAAATTCTCTTGTATTTTTTTTTTTTTTAAAGAACGAAATGTAGCATGAAATTGAAAGTAATTGTATGGTGTGTTCCTGTCCCTATTATCATAAAACAAAAAGTTATAAAGATAATTTATATCATTTAGTAAATTTAATTTACTTTTATGTTCTGATTACTAAATATCATAAAATGCCAAAAATATAGGTCAAGAATTCTAGAGAAAAACCCCACCTCCTTTGCCTTTTCTTTGTGCCAATTTCAAGTGAAAGTTAGAAGTAGTGCTTCTTTATTAAAAATTATATTAAAAAAATCTATAAGTAAATGTGTACATAATAACATAAATTTGTGTCTTATTAAAAAATAATTTCTAGAAGTACAGTGTGTTGCCAAGGTGACTGCAAATAAAGAAACAATTTAAATTTTTTTGAAATTAATTTTCTATTGATAGTAAATGTTAGCTAGGTTCAAAATAATAAAAGTACATTAAACATTTACTTAATGAAATCAAATTTAATTTTTAGCTGTATGTTTAATAAGGATTTTAGATTAATAAATACTTAATTCATGTATATATTATTCAGTCATGTGTTATTAAAAGTGCAGTTCATTTACATGAGAGAACCTCATTTATAAAAATATGGGTACTTACACATTAACGGTACCTTGGCGACAGTTGCGCCAATAAAAGAGCACACGTGCCAACCGCAGCTACAGATTTGGCGGTTTGTAAGTGGCACCAATCTATTCTATTGGTTTGGTAACCTTAGTAGCTGTTAGATTGCCGACACTTAAAAACCGCCAAGGTACCGTTAATACATAAGTATCAAAATATGTTATAGTTTGCATCTTAAGTGAATTTTTTTCTATTGTTGCATTTAATCTATTTTTAAGTTACATCAGCAACTGTCATACATATAGAATAGTCAGTTATTTTCAATATAATTTTCTTTCGATTTTAATAGCATTTTGGTTTTTTTAATTTTTTTTCTTTTGAATATAAAAACATTTTTTGAAAATTTCTTTTATCAATTACTGAGAGAGAAAAACATTTACAGATCTGTATTTAAGAAATATGTTTATCAAAATTCTGATAATGTCAGTATAAGTAATACCCAAAACTACTGGTTGAAAATTAAATCATTTGTTATTTGTCTATTGTTTCAAATCTAATACTTATTTTCTTAAATAATTATAGTCAAATAATTCATTAGTAAAAGCTGAAATCACATTCTGTATCTTAAATGGAATTGTACATTTTGCAAATATACTTTTATTTAAACCATAATTTTATTTAAAATCAAAATACTAATTTTAATTAATCTGTTTCACATTCTGTGTTACATAAAAAAATTTCAAAAATATATGCTGTTTAAAATTAAATACATCTTATCAAAACTACAAAATATGTACCTAATTATGTATTTTTTTTTTTTTTTTACTATGTGGTAACCTGAAAAGCATACTTAGAAAGTCGTTTAATAAAATAGACTATTTTAATTAAACTATAAAAGAAATAAACAAAATCGAAGGTTTACTTTTTTCATAATTATTTAAAAAGTCTTATTTTATAAATGTATGATTACTAGTCAGTAGTAATAATGATAAATGAATAAAAGAATTGGAGTTTCTGGGAACAAAATGATGGTTCTAGAAATCAAAATAAAAATTAAAGTCTTGTTCTTTAGCAAAATTTAAGAAATACTACTATTTTGTTCATTGTTTTTTAAATGTTTATATTAAAAACTTGAAAAATGAGAGTAAATATATATATTTTTTTTATCATTTACATTTTTGAAAAATTCATACAGAATGACCAAAATTAAGTGTTGCCCAGAACTTTTATTATTTGTATTTGTGGATTTCTTTTTAAATTAAAAAGTGATTTTCCTTTTTAATAAATTATTTGGCAATCTTTACTTATATTGTAGTCAATTATAAGAAAAATAGTTTTTTAATTTTTTTTTTTTTTTTTGTCTTATTAAAATTTGATAATAAATAGTCATTTTGAAAGCAGTAAAAATTTAAAGGAATTGTTGCTGTCGACCAAGTGGGATAAGTAACAACAACAGATATTACATCTAGAGGAAGTCCATGAACCCATGTGTTCTTATAGAAAGAAGGTAGAGGTGGGGGGTAGCTTCTATTGTGTTGGAATATTCATAGGTAGAAGTCTGAGTTGACTCCAAATCGCTGAAGGAGGGCAGTGCTTCCGAGAGAGCTTTTAGGGGGATCTACCCCACATTTGTATGTCATATGGGAGAAAATCCTGAAAACTCTCACCAGGTAATCCAACTGACGAGGCAAGAGGCTGAACATTCCAAATGCCATCGAACCTCCTCTATTTTGAAACAGTGTCTACAATAATGATGGCAGTGGATTAAACCCTAACCACCCTAATGCTCACCATTGGTGCGCGTTGCCTTGAGTCGAACTAACTGTAATATCTTTATATTTTGTGAGTTTTTTTTTTTTCTTTTCTTGACAAGCTGCTACACCATGTTTATGTCTTGTTAACCCATCAACATGGTTTGATGCATTTCGTTATTCTACAGAGTTTGATTTAAAATAAATAGGTGTCCATATTTTAAAAAATTTGAAATACTGAAAATATTTTTATTTGCTTTTTCAGAACTTCTGAAGCATTTATCAAAATTCTTCAATAGCTTAATTTAAATGTTAAATTAACTGAAATTAAAATTTTAAATATAAGCTCTGTGCTGCTTCAATCAAAAGTGGCTATGGAAGAGTAGTTGTTCCAAAAGGTTACCACTATTATTCAAATTAGTATCATTTATACTGTTAATAAGAAAAATGTTGCTATTATATGATATTTTCAAATTACTTTATTTATATTTAATCTTCATTCCTTTTACTGGCATGAGCTTAATTGTATTTAATATATATTTTTTTCAATTCCTACTATTAATTCACACTCTCCCTATATATATTTATATATCTTGTTCAAATTTTCAATCGTTCACAAAATACTTTTTATTCATCCACTCATGTTGAAATACATTTTTTTTAAAACTTGTTGAAGATGACACTTGATGTGAATGCAGTTTTTCAAATATTAATCCATTAATTGAATTTAATTAATTTTTTATTTGATTTTCAAATAGAAAGCGAATAAATAGTAGCGAACAAAAATAATAGTCCAACACCATATATAAAAAGGAAATTAGCTTTCTATATTTTGCCACTTAATATTGTGATTCTGTCAAATGTATATACATATTTATATTAATTGTAATTATTTAATAAAAATTAACTAAAATAAAATTTTTCTTTGTTAGTAGGAATTGACTTAATTTTTTTTTTTTTTTTTTATATATTACTTGTTATATTCTGTTCATAAAGTTGGATTAGTTACTCTTCAGAAAAATTAATACTGTGGAATAGAAATCTGTATTGAAAAAAAGCTTTTAGAAAAGTAGTCTTAAAAGTTTTTATTGCATATGACCAATATTCAATAGAATATCTATTTTGAGTTAATACTTATTAATAAAAAAATAACTGTAGCATAGAAATTTTTACATAAATTGTTTTTCCTGATAAATTTTTTAAAGGCCTTGATTAAATAAAATAAATTATTTAACTCATTAACAGAAATCTTTGGTTACCAGATAGCTTTTTTTTAGGTAGGTTTCTTCTAGATTCTAAAATCACACATAAAGAAAAAAACAGCCAATTAGAAATTTGATCTACTCCCACTGGGGCATCTGTTTGGCTGGTATTCTACTACATGAGATTTTGGAACACATTTTTAATTAGAGTATATGTAATTCAAAGCTACTTATGCATGCATTATAAAAATTGTCTCTCAGAACGGTGCAGGATGCAACATTTTTTATAACTATCTCATTCAACACAAATTTCTCCACAGTCTACATCTATTCAATGTTATGATGTATTAATTTGGAAAATATGAAATAACATTAAAAATTAAAGTGAATTTTTTGTGAGATCAGCAATTTTATATATAAGCCGACACCCAGTATTTAGCTTTAGAGAAAATTCTACAAATATTTTTGCTTTACACATAGAAATATACAGTAATTAGTTAAATTAGAAACTATTTGTAATTAAATGCATCATTGATGTAGAAATTAAAGTCTTTTTTTCCTTAATATGTTATGTTTGTATTCCATTCTTTTTTTATTAAATTGATCGTCAAATTTTAAAAATTTTATTGAATATTACAAAATTTAACTTTTTTTATAGCTGCTGGTAGTGCCTTCTCGGAAGCAGCAAACTTGCGATTAAAAATGGAAAACCGACATGATGCTGCTGCTTGTTTGATTGATGCCGGAAATTGCTACAAAAAAGCAGATCCCCATGGTATAAAATTTCTCAGGCATGATAATTATTAGTATAGGTAATATATTGTACCTTAGTAGATTATATTAAATAATGTTAGTTTCTAGAAATATATAGTCATTAACGAAGTCTTTATTGATATTTATTATTAATTGGAATATGCATACATACAAGCATTTATAATGAAATATTTCATTTGTTGATTTTTTACAAATAAATTTGAATTTCATTCATATAAAAAAATATTAATACATTTTTAATTTATCAATTATTGTTCCTTTTCCTCTTTAATCATTATATTTCAAAGGTCCCAATACAATTGTTAGTTTAACAACATAAGCAAGAAGTAACTCAACCCGCCAGGGGGGCATATGATTAAGTTTAACAACATAAATAAAACTCACTAATATTGTTTTCTTAAAAATCACATCAATTGTGTGAAAACTTTGCAGATCATGAGGGAAATCATAAGTACAGCAATTCTTGATGATTTTTAACTTCAAAAACCTGCTGAAATTTTTTTTTTTAATGATACTTGTGATGAAAAACCTACTCTAAGTAGGGCCCTTTGAAAATGAAATTCTGATAACTCTTATCTATCATTGTTTTTTATACATTTTTTCCCCAACATCTCAGTAGAAAATGTTGGATAAAGCTTCTGCTGTATAATATACAAATTTCCATACCTAGTTTTGCATTCAAAATATATTTCGTAAAATTGCACTAATTTTTAAAAAATGAAATGTTGACAGCTATGCATGCTTTTCATGGCTATGCGCAAATAACTGAAATTCATACATTACGTTGAAAATTATAGTAAAGTTTGAAATTATAGTACAGTTCAGTACAGATATAATTAAAATATTAAAAAAGTTGGTAAACTGTGGTAATTGTACAATGTTTTAGCATTTCCTCTTATAATTTTGTTGAAAATACAGTACTTACAGTTACATACCACAACATATCTTATTGCATATGATACTTAGAATCTCAAGAAAGTTATTTTAAAAAATGGAAAGTTATTTTTGCTTGCTTCAAGTGCATTAATATTTATGATTAATTGAACACTCTACATGCCTAATATATTACATAATATGCAATATTTAATGTATTGAACTCAATTAATTGATTATTTTTTAAAATTGATCTTATATAAATTGTTTTGAGTAGCTATTCTCAATATTCTTTTATTTCTAAGTGTTAATTATTATTATTTCTATTTAGAATTCCATTAATTTGTAATCTGTTACAATTAATATCTGTTGTATGTCACATTGTAAACATGTGGCAAAATTTTTTAATGTGATGTGGCAATTGTGTTCAATTGATTATCTAAAAAAATCTTATTAAAAAAAGCCTTCAGTGTTGATATATTTATATAAAAACCAATATGAATTTTTTTAAATAAACTGCTAGAGGAATGTCAATATACAAAAATTTCGAGCTATGAACGATTTCAGTTTGATATGTTGCATAATAATTCATATTATCCAATGAACAGAGCTTGTTGTAATTTTTTTATTTTAAAATTATATTTAAATTTGAATACTTTGCATATTTAAAGATTTCTAGTAATTAACTCTCTTAGTGACTGATAGTTAGTGTAATTTTTTAGGTTAAGTATTAAATGCTCAGTATTACATATGCATTATATATATATATATTTTTTTTTAATTATGCAACTATAATCTTGTTTTTTTTTTTAGAGGCCATCAAATGTATAACTAAAGCTATTGAGTATTACACGGATATGGTAAGTTGTTTTTATTTTGTATATTTATTTATGTATGTATCTTATTTATACTGTTTTTAAAATTTTTATTGTGTATTGTGTAGGGTCGCTTCACTGTTGCTGCGAAGCATCACATGACTATTGCTGAAATCTATGAAACAGAATTGGCCGACATTGAAAAGGTAATTTAAATATATTTTTTGCTCCTATAATATGTAATATAGCCATCAAAAACACTGAGACAAATATGCTATAGGTATTAAATCCTTTCAACAGACTTGATGTTAAAAGTAAAGAAGAAACAGGCCAATGATTATGCATTTAATCAAAGAATAATTAATGTTCAAATGTTGATTGCAGAACAATTCATATTGAAATAAATGAAAATATAGAAATTAGATAGTTCTAATCATATTTTGAAACACAAAAGAGCAATTATTTTTTTAATGTGTTGTGAATTATCTTTAAAGAAAGGAATTAAGGAAAATATATTATTTTAAGGAAATATATTATTTTATATCTGTATAAAATTTTTATTTTGTAAAAATGTTGGTCCTTATTACAATAACCTCTCTTTAATCTGGCACAGATCAAACTTTTTGTGTGGGTTCTGGCATTCGTTGATTTTGGTCACTAAATGGAGAACACTTCTTGCATTTGCCAAATATTTATATCTCCTTCAGGAGTACAGAATGTGCATAAACACATAAAAAATGTATGTGTTTAAATATTTTATCTAGAGTGCTTCATCTTTACCACCCCCTTAAAATTATAGGATTACTTCATAATGCAGCAAAAGCGCTAATCTGACATGGTTGTATCCCATACATGTTGTATTGAAGAGAGGTTACTGTTTATAATAAACTGTCTTAAGATTTTTTCATAATTTTATAACAATTCATAAAATAGAATGCTTCAATTTAAATAAACAGATTAGGATTTTAAAAATTAACATTATTTTCAGGGATAATTAATAGTCCGCGAAATAAAAGTCATAACTTATTTGTGTATCTAAAAAAAAAAGAATGAAATCATGACTCGTCAGTATTTGTTCATTATAACTGAATCCAACTGCTTGACAATACTATGAAATAAAATTAAATATGTTTTCACCAATAATATTGATTAACTCTTAACAAGAATAAATAATTCTAAATGCTGTAACAAATGCATTTTAGTACTTTTTAACTAGTTCTTTCTCATCATATACCTGTAGAATATTTATTACTTTTAAGTGTATTTAAAAAATATCATTTTTTTTTTTTTTTTTTTTTTTTTTTTTTTTACTAATTAAGTTGAAAGAATCTTTTTCTGAAACAATACTGCATCGGTCTTTTTCTTCTTCATTCGTGTAACAAGGTGTCCATGGTGGCGAAGGCCGTCTGCCTTATTGGCAGATTTTGAGACAGGTGTTTTCTTTTAACGTAGTAGGGTTGTCAGCCTAACGCACTACAGTCATATTGGACGGGGATCTAGGTTGAAAATGGATTCCAAACCACTACAAACATCCATGGCACTGGGGCCGGAATGTAAACCTGTGTCACCGAGCACTAAAACTTCTAGTCATTCTGCCATCATGCCGCATCAACCTCTTTCCATAGTCAAAAAAAAAGTCCTAAATTTATACAACACATGTCAAACATTCAGTCAAGATTATTCATTACCTTGTTTCTTCTTATTGTTTTTAATGAAACAAGATAGATACAAAAAATATATATTTATAAATTTTGAAGAGGAAGCTGTTTAACCGAGAATGCTGAAATATCATTGGTTGTGCAATTCATTGCATCACTGAGCCATGGAGTTGAGTTATATTGAGAAAGTAGGTGTAGTTCGACTATGAATCACGTGTGGAATGGTAAACATCCAGTTTAATTGCGGAAACTGACGAATAGATGATTTGTGAGGGGTGTTAGTCATGATGGTGCTTTGAAAGAAAAAAGTATCATAGTGAGTGCATAATTTTTTTCATTTAGTTTTTCTTTTAACAGCATGTAATCTAAAAATTGATTGGCTAAAATTAAAATTTTTTTATTGCAATTAAAATTCCTACTAAATGGCATTTTCTCCTCTAATGCTGATCTTTTTGAAATCAGTTTGACTTAGGCTCTTGCCAGTTTTCTGTGCGATGGGACTATAATATTCTAATAATCAATATATCTTGTATTTCTTTTATCTCTGATTTATTAGTTAAGTACTGATATATATATATATTGCCGTTTTCTTATAGGCGATGCAACATTATGAGCAAGCTGCTGACTTTTTAGAGGAGAAGAATCAAATAGGTAAATAAGTAATTTTAAATTTTCATTCATTATAAGGAAATGCATTTCTTGTTTAGGTGGAAACGATTTCAATTTCACCACCCTCGGGTCAAAAATCACCGCCAAACTGCTCCAAATTTCATCCTTTGCTACATTGCAATAAAATTTTTGCATTTTTGCACCAAAATGAGATTTTCTTGGCGCCATCTATTGTTCTTTATAAGAACAAATAGGATAAATAATTTGTTTTTGAACATTACTACTAAATGCTTTTACAATAACTATTTCAAATAAATATATTAAATTTAAATTCATTTTAAATTTTATTAATATTTTACATTTGTAAATTCTTCACCACCATGCATAATTGTTTCACTTCCTACCTGAATTTTTAATTTCAAAAATGTATTGACATTTTGGGCTTTTTTTGGGGGAGGGGGGTTCACCATTTGTATTTTCTCAAAAATTGAAAACATGCCATTTAGATTTAGTTTTAAAAAAAAAAAAAAACATTTTGTTTATACAAATAGAAATATGTTATAGTAAATAAATAAGCATTTTTTATCTTATTCAGTCGAAACCCATGTATCATTTGATACTTTTAAATTTTAAATAAATCTTTTTTTATTTCTTAATACCATTTATTTAAAATAATTCATATTTCAATTAAATAACATATTTAATGTAAAAATAGTATGCCAAAACAAAATTCAGAGAAAATGTGATGTATTTTTCTATTAAAAATTTAATAATATTTATTTATGAAATCCATTAAAAATAGGTACAATATTTCCATTCAAAATATTCATTGCTAAGAATTCCAAAATATTTGAAGTTGAATGAAAGATAAAGAAAAATTGTTAACCTTTAAAAATACATAATGCATAAATAAATACATCCAATACTGAAATGTATCCAATTCATCAATGGATGTATTTATTAATATACATTAAATAAAAAAATATTTTATTATCTATGCATTAAATAAAAAATAATTTATAACATTCAATTCTAATTGTAATTTTCCTCTAATTAATGTATATATCAGATAAAAAGCTTGAGGACTACCTGGTAAAGAAAGTCTTTGTTTAAGTCAATGATTAATATCAGTTTGGTATCTCTTTTTTAAAAATAAGATAAATTTTCATAAATTGTTCCAAAATTTGTGTACTGCAAAAGCTAATGTTAGTACTTATACTTGTTGAATCTGTTAGCAATAATAAATTTATAAAAGTCTTTTGTATTTTATTTCAGCTCAGCAAACAAATGTATGTTAAGTGTAGCTAAGTATGCTGCTCAGCTAGAACAATATGAAAAGGCTATTGGTATATACGAACAGGTATTATATATATATATATATATATATATTAAAAGTAAAGGAATTATTATTAGGTATAATATTTTTTATTTTATTTAGGACTTCCATAACTACAAGCACTATTCAATACCTGTGTGAAATTTCATCATACATGGTCATTTTATTAATTCTTAAAAATAATTTTCCATATATATTTAGTTTTTAAATGATTATGCATGAATTTCTCAATTTTTTGAGAAATACAGCACTTGTATTAGTTTATATATAGCAAGATATAAAATTAACTTTATTCTCCATGAACTATATTGCAGTAACCTCTCTTCAATCCATGGGCATGCCAATTAAATTGAATGTCCATATACTTTAAAAAGCTATCAAATATAAAATATTCTTGATAAAGATGTAGATAACTAAAACATAAACATATTTAATGTGTTTTACACATTTGAACCCATGTAGATGATATTACACTCATGTCCATAAATTAAGGATAATGAAGTTCAGGCAAAGAAAGAGACAGAAGCAAAACAAATTTGACTTATTTGTAAAGTCTATTTATTAAACAAAAGGTAAAGAGCAAAAAAGATGGTATATGTTTGACATAATTAATAAAAATTGCGATTTTTACTCCCTGGAGCAAATTTCAAAAAAAAGAACCTATTTACAAAAAACAGTATAACGTGGTTAGTAGGATGGTTAATATGGAGTATGTCTCCCGGACGATGCAATACAGGCCTTACAACGCCTAGGCAAGCTGAGTATCAAATTATCAATCTGATCTTGGGGAATATTACACCACTCATCAAGCAATGCCCTCCGAAGTTCCAGTTGACGGGCTGCAATTCGTCGGCCAAGCATATCCCACACATGCTCTATTGGATTCAAGTCCGGTGAGTATGCTGGCCAATCCATACGGGTGATATCCTCCAATTGAAGGCATTCGTCTACAATGTTTGCACGGTGAGGACGGGCATTGTCATCCATAAACAGAAATTCAGCACCCATGGTGCCCCGAAACAAACGCACATGTTGTTCCAGAATGACATCCCGATAGATGTGGCCTGTCATCGTTACACTCTGAACATGCAGGTCAGTTCTGGAACCAAGAATAATTCCTTCCCCAAACGAGCCATCCTGCACCACCGTAACGGTGTCGTTCAATGGTGTTCTCTTGGTGGTAACGGGACCTGATGCTCTCCATATGAAAGTCCGGCGAGAATCAGACTGCAAACTAAACCTGAACTCGTCAGAAAACATCACACCAGACCACTGTTGCGGTGTCCACAATGCATGCTCTCTACTCCAGGTTAATCGCAGGCGACAGTGAGTTGCAGTAAGTGGAACACATCTGACAGGCCTACGAGCATATAGACCAATGTGCCCTAAGCGTCTGTACACGGTCTGCCTTGAAACTGTCGTACCGGTAGCTGACGAGATAGGTCTGATGCTGTGCTCCGTCTGTTTCTTTTGGCAGTAACTGCTAAATACCGGTCCTCATTCGGCGTTTTAACTTGGGGGCGACCTGTGCTGTAACATCTACTCAGATTACCATCATCTTGGAATCGTTGCCAAAGCCTGGAAATGACACTCTGGGCGATTCCAAGTTCCTAGGATACTTCCAGCTGGGTACGTCCACATTCCAGTCGTCCGATAATTCTACCACGTAAAAATCATCCAAATGCTTCCTTTGTGCCATAACTATGCGGTTATTGCACTGAAAGGCTTTTAAAGCGCTTGTGAACAATTTTACTTCTTTGCCACCATTCCTTATATACCCCTCTCTTACACTCGTCATTGTGACGTACTATCCGCGCCATCTGGTGGTTTCCTGTAATTTGCATATTCTTCTTCAAGATGTGTGTGTTAATTCTACAGGTGAAATTTTTATTTTAGAGTTCAATTTCTGTGGGATTCTGAATTATCCTTAATTTATGGACATGAGTGTAATATCCAAACAAATGTGAGCAGCAGCTTGTGTCATCATTTGGTGGCCAAGTCAATAAATGTTAAAATCCATGCAAAAGTGAAATTCTATTGATGCCGCTTTATAGAATGTGCCGGACTATAAAATGCTGGATTAAAGAGAGGTTACTGTATTTAGATTTTTTCAAACCCTAAAATTTCTTAAAGGCACTCAAATTTTAGGAATTTTTGAAAAACTTGGATAAAATTATTATTGAAATTAGGCAAATTGAAAATATTGGCCAAAGAAAGTCAAAATATATTGTACAAATCTCAAAGAGTAGAAGGTACATACAAAAAATATTGATTATGATCTATCTATTAATTTAATTCTTGATAAATTATGAAAAAGAATTAAATTTTGAATAAAAATTTTTTTACTTAATAATAGTAGAAATAGGATTTCAAATTTATATTGATGTTTTATGGCATGTAAAAAAATGTAAATTATTTCAGGTTGGTGAAGCCTCACTCGCTAGTCCATTGATGAAATATAGTGCTAAAGAATATTATTTTTGTGCTGCTCTTCTTCATACCTGTGTAGATGTGTTGAATGCCCAGGTATAATACTTTGTGTTTAAATTTAAAAATATATATATATATTTTTTTTTTTTTGAGTTTTTCTATTTGAAAAATCAAAAAATTTGATTCATTTACATGCAGTATTTAAGTTTTAAAAAATGATTCATGTTATAAATTTATTAAAATTTCCTACTAACTACCTACTTAAAATTTACTACCAACAAAGCATTTTCAATATTTTTATGAACATGCCAAAGGTTTATAACAAAATGAAAAAAAATTATTTATTATATAATGAATATTTGTCTCGAAAGTAGTTGATTGTATACAAGAATTATATTGGGAAAAAATGTAATTATTAATTATTCGGTCAGATTTAGAATAGAGCAGCATCCTGGAGGAGAAATGCTATTGAGAAAAGATTTTAATTGCAATAAAAAGAATTTTAATTTTTAATAATTTAAATTTTGGATTACATATCAAAAGATAAACTAAATGAAGAAATTCCACTCTTTCTATTATACTTTTTTCTTTCAAATCTGCTTCTATTTGACTAGAACCCCTAGCAAGCCATGGATTTGTCTGTTTTCGCTGTTCAACCGCTTGTTTACCATTCCATGGTCCAACATGTTTATTAAAAGTATTCCATGGAAATAATTGAACAGATAAACTAAATGAAGAAATTCCACTCTTTCTATTATACTTTTTCTTTCAAATCTGCTTCTATTTGACTAGAACCCCTAGCAAGCCATGGATTTCTGATTTTCATGCATTCTGCCATTTGAAGAAATTCCACTCTTTCTATTATACTTTTTTCTTTCAAATCTGCTTCTATTTGACTAGAACCCCTAGCAAGCCATGGATTTGTCTGTTTTCGCTGTTCTACCGCTTGTTTACCATTCCATGGTCCAACATGTTTATTAAAAGTATTCCATGGAAATAATTGAACAGATAAACTAAATGAAGAAATTCCACTCTTTCTATTATACTTTTTCTTTCAAATCTGCTTCTATTTGACTAGAACCCCTAGCAAGCCATGGATTTGTCTGTTTTCGCTGTTCAACCGTTTGTTTACCATTCCATGGTCCAGCATGCTTATTAAAAAGTATTCCATGGAAATAATTGAACAAAATAAACCTTATATGAGATTGTAAAAATCAATTTTAGCTATATATATATATAAAAATGGGCAATTATCTACTGTCACACATTTGCTTATGATGATATCATGTCTTATCTTATTATACAAAATTATAGACCTGTTAATTTATTTGTGCATTAATATTTGAGTTTACATTTGTTTGCAGAGAAAAGTTTCCATAGTAATTTTCAGTGAAACAATTCATATATTGTGTGCAGCAACTTATAATCTGAACTAAGAAATTTCAGTTTTTTATGAATATATGGATTATAAGCTAGAAGTCTAATCTAATACTAGTTACTAGTCTAATTGATGAAATATAGTTACTAGTCTAATTTCTTTAAAACTGAATATGTCTATTCATTTTACTAAGTCATTGTATACATCTTAATTTTATCAATTTAAAATTCAAGGCATAAAATAAGATAATAAATTTAAAAATAAATAAGATTTAAGATAAGATTTATAAAAATAAGATTTAAAAAAAATTGCACTTTATTTGTTTCAGCATGCCATAAAAAAAGTATGAAGAAATATGTCCTTCATTCCATGATTCAAGAGAATGCAAATTTGTATTGGTAAGTGTTAATTATAATTCATTCTCTTTTTTTTTTTAATTATGAAAAAGAAAGAAAAGTAATGTTTAAATTAAAATTAATTAATTTTTAATTTAAAGAAAAAAATTGTAAAGTATTTCTTGTGAAAGTTAAAAGATCTATCTGATATGAAATATAGTATATATGTTTTCATTTTTATCATGAGGTTTTCAGTGTAAAAATGTCAATGAATTAGTAGAAAAAAGTTAACTTGAGAGTAATTTAGTCTATGGCATACACCCAGAACAATTATGGCAAAATTATTTTTTTTTTTTGGGGGGGAATATTTTTATTTTATTGATGTTTTTTCATTAAATTATCCATGTCTCTTTAATCCATCATTCAATAGTTTGGCAGATTCTGTAATCCGGCACTAACTGAGACTTCATCTTCATATTGAGCTTGACCACTATATGGCAACACAATGCTGCTTGCATTTTCATTTAATATGCACATGTTTAGTGTGCATATATATATATTAAACTCATTAAATATGTACGTGTTTGAATCATTTAAATTTTTATAGATCAATATATCTTTGGCATCCCCTTTAAAATTACTTTGAACGCTCTGGAATTTAACATAGCCTTGGTCCTAAATATGCTGGATTAAAGAGAGGTTACTGTAATTATACTTCAAAGTTATATTTTATGATTGGGAATTGTGGTAGTAGTGTTATATTGTGTTTTACAAAAAAAAAAAAAAAAAAAAAAAAAAAAATCCAATTTAAAGTTAGTTTCTTTAACTGTTTTCAATAGCTGCTAAAATAATAATAATTTTTTAGACTCTTCTTGAAAAGTTAGAAGAACAAGATGTTGATGGATTCACTGATGCTGTCAAAGAGTATGATTCAATATCTCGTTTGGACTCGTGGTATACGAACATCCTGCTTCGTATCAAAAAGACCATTTCTGAAAATCCAGACTTGTGCTAAATCATCACTTTTTCTTTACGTTAAAAAAATCATATAAATTTGCACATTGCTTTATCTAATAGATTAAGTACTGGATTTAACATGGTACATATTATAAATCTATGTATTATATTTTTAGATGTATACTCATAAATTGTGAAGAGAAAATAATTTTTTAGCTTAAGTTTAATTTAATTTTAAAAAAGCAGTAAATCATATCAAGAAATTTTTTAAAATCAGTGAATTATAATTTAAATATCTGTTAATTGTTGCATTGTATTCTTTTTTCTGTTTGTTCCTCAAATATTAAAACTAATTTTATTTGAAAAAAATTTTTACAATGAAAATTATATATTAATGTTATATTTGATTAAATACAGGGGAAAAATCAAAAGGAGAATTTCACAGGTTGAGAAAATGATCCTTTTAAAATATGTCAGAAATTTATCTTATTTTCATATTTGCTTTTGCACAAGTTTTTGTTTTACATGTTTGCTAGAGATCTAAAAATAAGTTATTAGTAATGAGTTTTTAGATATAACTTTAAACGATGTGATAATTTTGTTTTACATGAAACTTAAAATTTCTTTTGATTATATAAATAAAATTATTAACATTTTATTAGTTGTTCTTTTATAATTATGTTTTATCTTTAAAGTGCTGGACACTTTTGTTTATTTACATGATTTTTAATATATTATAAAGTTCTGCATAAAATTATATTCTAGTTAAATATAGTTTTATATAATTATGCATATAAAAGTATATTTAAATGTAATACTTTTTAAATTCATCACTGTCACTAAATTTTAATTATTTTTTATTTATATTCAATCAAAAATGTTTACATCCTTATAAATTGCTATAAAAATTTTTTAGAGCTATAAATTGAAGAAATATGTTTAATTACAAAAATTTATCAAATAAACTGCATTATTAAATTTTGTTCACATTTAATAATGCAGTGTAATTTGTTTAGATTATTTAAAATAGGATTAATATAAGGGTGTCCAAAAAGTATCTTTACACTTTTTTTAGATTTTTTTAAAAATAAATAATTCAATCACCTTACTTGAGGTTTTTTCACCCCATGCAGTATTGAAAGTTTTATTATTATTTTTACTTTTGAAGATGTTTACAGCATTTATTTGTTGATAGCATGTAACTCATTAAATTTTTTTTTTATGCCCAAAACACTGTTTTTCAATTTCCACTTTGTGACACTGAATTATTGTGGTCATTCAGATTGGGGATTCTTCATTATTCACAGAATGTGAAAAAAGAATCTTCTGTTTATTCCGATGTATTAAGTCTGATTAAGAATGCCCGTATCTTGACTTGCATTGGCTGCCAGAAGAGCCATTTGTGCTGATGTCGTGAAGAGTGTTTTCATTGTTTGAAAACACAGTGGTTCATAGACTTGCTCTAGATGTTGCTGTTGAGGGCCTGAATGGTCGAGTGGCCAGTGCTCTGGCGCTTGGTACCACAGGTTTAGGGTTCGAGTCCCGACGGTGCCATGGATGTTTGTAGTGGTTCGGAATCCACTTTAAACTGTAGGTCCCGGTCTGTTTAGCCCTCGTGCGCAGAAGATGAAAGTAGAGCAACAATCCAAACTAGATGTTGCTGTTGAGCAAGTGGGATAAGAAACAACAACAAACCAGAATGCTCAGTCTTGTATTAGGCTTTTCAATTTGGCAATGCTATGTATTTGATGTTGGGAAACAATATTTTCTACATGTCCTCATAAAAGTAGTTACATAAACCAGGGGTTTGGAGTAGGCCAAAAAATTTCTGATTCTTGAGCTTTTGTTTTTATACCGACTCCTTTCTATAATTCTATCTAATATGATCTTTACTAATGGACTTAGAAGAATTTGTAAAATAAATATAATGACTTATTGAACTTGTATATCAATTAAAATAGTTTTTGCTTTACAAAGTATTTTTACAACTTTAAAGTTGTAGTATTACTTAAAAGACTCACTCACTTAAAAGACACCTTCTTACTCTAAATTTGCTTAAAAATAACAGTACCAAGTTAGATGGTAAAAAATAATTGTAGAATGAATAGCTTAAGGCAAACAAATGGGAATTGTATGTTTTAATCACAAAAATGCTCTATTTATGATAGACTAAATCTTATTTTTCCACAATAAAAGAATAGCTTTTATAAGATCTTTTTGTTGATTCAGGATAGCTTTTTATGGGTCTCAGTACCGAGAAAAGTCTTACACTTACTTTGGTAAAGCAGTCACCATCTTGGCTACTGGTTGTATTGTTGAAGGATACAGTACAATTGCTTTTTTTAACATTTCGTTTTAACATTAATTCTTAAAACTTTAGAAAAATAAAATTATTTTTACAATAGAATCGCATGTCAGATTTTTAAATAGCCCCTAAACTCTGACTTCCTTATCTCTGTTGTAAAATCATTAAAAAAAAGTCTATTTTTGCACATAAAAATCATACAGGCTTTATATTTAATTTTTGAAGATGTAAAGACACTTCTTGAACACCCTGTATTTTGCCTTATATGGAATAAAAAGCATTTAAGGAAAATTAATTTTACATCCTTGAAATTAAATAAAAATTGTAAATTTTGTTAAGAGTAGAACAGATTAATATTCTGTATTTATGGATGTGCTAGAATTATTGTGTTCAATCAAAAATATTTTTGAAAAAGTTTGCAAATTACGTGTGTTGCATAAGCCCTAATATAGTAGTAAGATTGTATTTATCTTATAATACAACATTGTGTTTTTAAAACAATGTAATTTGCTTTTAAAATTGAAAGTTGTAAGCTTAAGTAATAAAGCAACAGTATTATATTAAAATTCATATTTCATTTTGTTGTATTAATATCAAAGTATATTTTTAATTTAAATATATTGATTGTTTCTTTTGTTAAAAAGTCATAGTAAGGAATAGTGGCATTTTTAGTATTAACTGGAAGGTTATCGTAGATTCAAAATTATTTTATAATATTTTGAATATTTTTTTGTTATATATTAAATTTTTTTAAATTCTGTACAGTGTATTACAGTTCAGAATTTAATTATTAGATAAATCGAATTCATTAATAAAAATTTATATAATTCAAGAATTATATAAGTAAATTTTGTTATTATTTACTTGTTGCAAGATTAATATTTACAAATAATTTGAGGTTTTTCTTTTTTTTTTTTTTTTTTTTTTTTATGGGCCCCGATTCAACAACGGCTCATAACTTATTCCAATGAGGATTGTCGAACTATGAGGTGCAACTTGAACTTTAACATTTAATGTTATATTTTTTAAAGAGGAATTCAGTTTCCATTGCATATACTACTAATAGGTGAGCATATATCTCAAAGTCAAGTCAATGCATATATTAGGTGATTACCAGTAGTGAAATGATTTATTGTTTAATGCTTTGATTTTAAGTAAAATGTCAGAGAAACTAAAAGATTTAGCATTGCTCATTCTACTGACACAATATTTACCTATTACCATATTGAAATGGCCATTCTTTCCAGTGGCAAACTTTTTTTCTTCCATTGCCTTATTTCTCTGAACTCTATAATAATAATAAAATTAACTATAATCCAACCACCGATAGTATGGATAATTGGCAAGTCGGAGCCACTTTGTACTGATATATCTGACTAGAACTCCTCGCAAGTATTCGATTCGTCCACTTCCGTATTAAATCAGATGTTTACCATCCCCGATCCGTGGCTGGACTATAGCTGTTTTTTTTTTTTTTTTTTTTTTTTTTTTTAAATTAATTTTTGACCAAATATTAAATTACTATAGAAATTTTAAAAGCATAAATAACTGTGATTATTTATTTATTTATTTTTGTATTTACTATTGTAATAATTGCAAGAAAATGTGTATTTTTATTGAAGCTTCCAAAAATAAATTCTTCCTGGAATTTTCTAGAAGCAATATTGTCCATTGCTTGTATAGTGATTTCTTCAATCACATGGTGTTGCAGTATCAATAGAGAAAGCCTCATTAATGCAATATTAATTTTTATTCCTTCAAACAAATATAATCTCGGTGTTTAAAATAGATGTTAGCAATTACTACTAGATAAATTATTTTTAAGAATTCTTGCAAATTTTATTACATATTTTTATCTATGTTAGGTGTAACATTCCACTATTTTGTATGAAGTAATGAAAATAACTTTATTGTAAATGTTGTTTTTATATATGTAATATTTATTTATTTAGTGTTACTTGTTTGTTATTTATTTCCTTTGAGCTTCATTTTATATTTGATTGTTATGCTAATTTGCATTTACTTTCTAATGTATTTGTATGATCTGTTAAATATAATAGAATGTTATAATACACTCTGTTTTGTAAAAATATGTTGCTATTTAATTTATATCTTTTATTCTTGTAAATATTATATATATGTTTAAAATTGATAATAAAGTTTTTTTTTTTAATTTATATATATTTTTTTATCAGCTGTTTTTTTGAGAATGAAAGACTAAGCAGTCAGTTTTCATGTGTGTCCTGTTTTTTAATTTGATCTTGTTTCTTTTGAAGTGTGAAAGAATTGATCAAACATTGTATTTTTCAAAATTGCAAATCTCTATCTTGGAATCTACTATTAAATTCCTTTTGTAGGATATAAAAAAAATTTTCTTGAATTTAAATAAATCTTTACGAATCCAATACTTTTTGTAAAAAAAAAAAAAAAAGAAGAAGAAGAAAAAAAAAGCACTATGTAGAAGATGACTGTTTACTGAAACTTTTTTTCAAAATTGCAAATCTCTATCTTTGAATCTATCATTTACCATTCTTTTTTGTAGGATATAAAAAAATTTTTTTATGCAAATAAATATTTACGAATCAAATACTTTTGTAAAAAAAACCCCATCATGTACAAGAGGACTGTTTCTATTGAAATTAAATGTACATAAAGCCCATGCACAGGTAATGAAATGAAATTCTAGACCATTAATTATTAACAGTTGGGCTGACACATAGATGGCGTACTAGTATTAAATCCATATGATTTTTAGTTAGCCCTAACCTTCAAAAAAGACACGTGTATAAATTTGACAGCTGTTGCACTATTAGTATGTGAGTTAGAGCATTTTTAGTGAAGCAACTTTTGTTAGTTTGAAAAATGGATAAAAGGAATTTCGTGTGTTTTAGAAAGCATTGCTTTTTTGGCGAAAAAAAATGTTATTGATGGCCAGGCTTGGCTTGATAAACATTATTCGGAGTTTGCACCAGGAAAATCAACCGTAGAGAAGTGGTTTGCTAACTTTAAATGAGGCGAAATGAACACCGAGGAGGATGCACGCAGTGGACGCCCCAAAGAGGCTGTTACCGACGAAAACATCAAAAAAAGTCCACAAAATAATTTCTGACAACCGTAAAGTGAAGTTGATTGAGATAGCTGAGATCCTAAAGATATCAAAGGAACGTGTTGGACATACCGTGAATGAATATTTGGATATGCGAAAGCTCTGTTCACTGGTGCCGCGCAGAGCTCACAATCGACCCAAAACAACAACGAATTGATGATTCTAAGTAGTGTTTGGAGCTGTTCAATCGTAATAAACCCAAATTTTTGCGTCGATATGTGACAATGGATGAAACATGGCTCCATCATTTGACACCGGAATCCAATCGACAGTCAGCCGAGTGGGCTGCACGTGATGAACACTGAAAATGCTATAACTCGCATACTAATAGTGCGACAGCTGTCAAATTTATACACGTGTCTTGTGAAGGTTAGGGTTAACTAAAAATCATGAATTTAATACTAGTATGCCATCTATGTGTCAGCCTACGAACATGTCAGCCCAACTGTTACATAATCAAATTGGCAGTGAGGCATACTTGCATGAAGGTTCCTAATTTCATCCTGTAGTATATTCCGCCATGCATTCCTTAATTGCAGTTGTAATATTTTGATAGGCCTTGATTTGGTGACCTATCTCGCCCAATTGACAAAGTCTGATGATACTGACCAAGGAAGAGTAATAGCCAGGGGGTGAAGATATGACCAAGAAGTTTCTGACTCCCTGATGGTTTACCATAATTTCAATCCTCACTAATAAAATTAGAAAAGTAGTGAAATAAAATTAATGACTTTTTTTTTTTTTTTAACTCTGATATCTGTAAAAAAAAGTTTTTGCATTAACAAACATCGAGTAAAGGATATCCTTGTACTATAATTTTTATTTAAAAAAAAAAAAAAGTCTATAAATGATTATCTATAAAAATAACAGTATTAAACTAAAGTATGAGGTAGCAAAGTATTATAGAATAGAAGTAAATAAAATTCACATAGATGCTCTATTTATTATGCATTAGATCTTATTCATTTCCTTCTATTAGCTCACACTCTTCCTCTATATATCTTGTTCAAATTTTCAATCGTTCATGAAACACTTTTATTCCTCCACTCGAGTTCAAATACATTTTTTTTTTTGAACTTGTAGTGAATGACACTGGATGTTCATACAGTTTTTTCAAATGTTAATTCATTCATTCAATTTAATTAATTAATTTTAGTTTTTTACATTTAAGTTGCATGTATCTAATAATAGATGGCGCTAAATGTAAAAGCAAAGTTTCAATTTTATTTGTAAAGGACTTTTCTGCAATAGAGTAAAAAAAAAAAGTAGGAATTGATTTAAAAATTTTTTTTTTTTTTATATTACTTGTTTTTATTTTAATAATAGAATACCATCTATATCTAAGATCTTCTTTTATTATGGATCTGAGATAGCTTCTACAATAAGCCTCAGTGCTGAGAAAAGTCTCTTGACACATGGTTTGCAGGTAAAAAAAAATCGCCAAGCTATCATCACATGTGTTAAACTGCAAAGTAAAAGTCACGTGAGGAGTATGTTTGCCTCAAACTGGCAATCAGGATGCACGCTCTACTTCATTACTACTCTGCTCTGTAGTGGAAAAATGTAACATCCATATCGGCAATTAATTTCTTGTAAAATTGTTGGAGATTTGCCAACTCGTCATCTTCCTGCATAGTTAAAAGTGAGTTATTTATTATTGACACTTATATATATATATATATATACACAGGGTGATTATTATTAAAGTTCCATTTTCAAAATGCCGTAAAAAAAAAACCGCTCATCACAATTAGGTCAAATTTGAACTGAAGATATTTGAAGAAGGGGAAACGGTATGGCATCAAAAAAAGTTCCGCCGATTTTTCCCATCAATTTGGTATGATCTTGCCGTGGTGGATGGGCTTTCCACTAACAGTGTCACAACTGTTGAATGACATGGAAATCATTTTTACCGTCAAAAATCAAAACCATCAAATACATTGAACGCTACAGTGGGTTTAATGTGCAACTCATGCCAAATACGTTGTCATTTCGATTCAAAATATCACTGGCAGCCGAATTCACTTTCTTTATGACGTATACAGCGCCATCTATTAATATACTTTGGAACTTATTTGATGTCGTACCCTTTCCATCTTCCAGTATCTTCAATTAAAATTTGAACTCATTGTGACGAGTGGGTGTTTTTTTACTGCATTTTGAAAGTGGGACTTTAATTATATTCACCCTGTATATAGATTAGCAATATAGTCATTAATATTATTAATTAATGATAAATATATCTTATATATTTATAAATAAATAAATACGAATATAATACTGCAGTAACAATTAAATTAGTTATATAATAGAGCACGCATCGGGGTTACCAGTTAGGGGCAAAACATACCTCTCACGTGACTTTTACTTTACTGTTTAACAGGGCAAACTTTTTCGGTCGCAGGCCAAAAAAGAAAAAAAAAGTTTGGTGGGCCAAGAAATTTTTTTTTAATTTTAAAAACAATATATAAGTATTACAATTTAAATATGTTAATGAGGTGAATTAAAATGCGATTTCCTTTTTAAAAGTTACTTATAGTGAGTTTTAAAGTGAGATGAACTGATTCTAAGGAACGAGGCTCAATGCTCATCTGTCAGTCTACTTCTGAAATATTTGGGGTTGAAATATTTCACGAATAACCTAAAGAAGCACTAGCTACTCTATGCTTTTAATAATTTCACCACTATTAACAATGTTACCATATGTCCACAATCTTTCCATACGCAATCAATACTATTAGAACTCGCGCCAAAAGAAAAAGCCGTTGGCTGGAGCTTAAAATGCGCAGTCTGCCACATGTGAGGTCTAATTCACCTATATTGGATTCCCATAGGTCTGCTCCCCGAGAAAGAGATGACGATTGTTGGCACCAATCTAGAGCTATAACTAACAAAGAATTTCCACTTTTAACACTTTACCGATTGAAAGCTGCCAGTACTTGCTACCTCCGTCGATTTATGTATTGTAGAACAAAAATAGAGAAATTAAGAAGATCACCAGTCCTTTGAAAAAAAAAGGTAGGATAAAAAAAAAATATTTAATCAAAGTAGAAAAGGAGATGGATATATAATGTATAAATATATATTTCTTTTAAATTGCCTCGGATCGGCAAATTAAAAATTCTATCCGTGGGCCGGATAGAACCTTCCGACGGGTCGTAGTTTGTCAATCCCTGGATTAGAGAGATGTGAGATGTTGAAGATTATTGGAGCTCACTGACCCCGTCAGGGCCTCATCTCCGGTGGTGGCAAACATAAAAGAATGAAAACATTGGCAATGCCCAGAGATTAGGGAAATCGTGAGGATTGAAAAAAGTCCAACACTTCACAATTGAATTTAGGTAGGTTAGAGCAGAATATCCCTGCATTAAGGGAAGGTGATTTCGATTTTTGGCCCGCGACCGAAAAGATCCCTGCTATAGAGTTGCCTCAATACCCCTTAAAAGCTCGTTTAGGGGCTGAGATCAAGAGTGCCACACTAATCGGGTGTCACGGCCATGGAAAGTGACAGAGATGAAAAAGTTCGCTAACCTTGCAGCGGACACCGGAAGCGCCGGCCTTCCGTATCTCCCATCAGTTCGCTCCCTTCTCACAGCGCATTGTCTCTGCTGCTGCCCAATCTGCAGATAAGCTCTTTGTTTTCGGTTTCTGTTTTCCTTTCGCTGCATCACCGAGATGGCTGTGATGGTGCGATACTTTTTCTCCATCTTTGGAATGCTGTCGCTTTTTATCGAAGGCTGCACTTCGATAGTAAAGATATCCAGCTTCTCTATTAACAATACTACTGTGCCCAAAACGGAAAACCAATTTTTTTTTTTCAAAAACTCTTTATTTATTTTTTCCACATTTATTTCACAGCCTTCAAAGTAATCCCCTCTGGACACAATGCACTCATGCCAACTATTTTCCTATCCTCAATGCGTGCATAAAAAGTCGTCGGCAGGGATGGCCTTCGAAGAGCGGGTCGATGCACGTTGAATCTCTTCAATCGACTAAAACGGTGTCCCAGAGTGGTCTTTCGAGTTTGGGGGTAGCCAGAATTTGCATGGTGTGAATACGGGGGGTTGTGGAACGACATGGATATCATTTTTGGCGGAAAAAGTCATGAACAATCAATACAGTGTGAGCTGGCGCATTCGGTGTTTTCGGTACCCATGAAGAATTGCCACTCAAAATGGAATGGACCGATCCTTTTGAAATTCCAACATCATCAGCAAGGTCTCTAATTGTAAATCGACGGTTTTCTAAGCACCCAATCTTTAATTTTTGGACGTGAGCTTCGCCGGTTGAGGTGGAGGGTCGACCAGAGCGCCAGCGTAAGCGCATTGTCGCCGCTGCCAGATAAACTCTTTTTGTTTTCGGTTTCTGTTTTCATTTCGCTGCCTCACACAAGACGGTGCGATACTTTCTCCATCTTAGGAATGCTTTTTCGCTTCTTATCGAACTTGGATAGTAGAGATATCGAGTTTCTCTGTTAACAATATATTAGTCTTACTGTGTCCGAAAAGTAAGACCCATGTTTAAATTTCCCGAGTATATGATATTTTAATTTTTTTCTCTTTTTAGGTTGCTGGCACTGTCCTTGACATCTGTGTGAAATATTCATTAGTGTTTGAGTTGCGCTTGGCTTTGTGAGACGCTGAAACTGATTCTGGCGATGTTTGAAATATCTGATTGAATTGAGCAAAGAACTTGCATTCTATTTTGCTTGCGGAAACGTGTAGAATGTTGCAGAAGGAAATAAATGTTTAGAAGTGGTATAAACAGTTCAAAGAAGGCAGAGAACGCGTTGAAGACGAAGAGCCTTCTTGTCGACCACCAACCTCAACCGACGAAGCTCACGTCCAAAAAATTAACGATTGGGTACTTGCAAACCGTCGATTTACAAATTAGAGACCTCGCTGATGATGTTGGAAATTTCAAAAGGATCGGTCCATTCCATTTTGGATCTCAAACGCGTCCAATTCGATGGGTACCGGCACTGGGCCAGCTCACACTGCATTAACTCTTCGTGACTTTTTCGCCAAAAATGAAACCCATATCGTTTCACAACCATTGTATTCACACCGTGTGACTTTGCTATTCCTCAAACACAAACTTGGGGACACCATTTTGAGTCGATTGAAGAGATTCAACGTGAATCGCCGCGCGCTTTGAAGGCCATTCTTGCCGATAACTTTTGCATGCATTGAGGATTGGGAAAAAGTCGTGTATGAAGATGCATTGTGTCAGAGAAAAAATTACTTTGAAGCGATGAAATAAATTTGGAAGAATAAAGAGTTTTTGAAAAAAAATTGGTCTTACTTTTGCTCACAGTAGTACTTCTATAGCTATTTAACGATTATCGGAAGAATTTAAAGAAAAAAAAAACTTTTTTTTTTTTTCTAGAATTACCTCACCCAAAGATACTTAACTTCTCTCACAATGTAGTTCAGATTCGAAACGTATCATTTCTTGTTCAATCTGAAACAAACGAGGTATTGAATGAAATGACAAAGAAACAGGTTGTTGCAAAAGATGAAAATTCCGAAAAAGCAGGTTAATGATCAAGAGGAAACAGAATTCAGAAGTGAAAAATTATTTTTCCCACCTCAGCTACGAAGAGGAATCGATTTGCCTCCTAAATAGGCCAGGAGTGTGATAGGGTATTTAATAAAACAATCAGAACGCTAAACGGCATCTTTTCTCCTGTGACTTTCTGGACCTTTTGCTGAAATTGCTACTGGACATTAGCTCGTGAAAGGGGAAAAAAACAACAACTTAATAGCGCCTTTTGCTATACGTCCGCGCAATAACAGGTTGGTAATTACCAGAAAAGTGTTTTTATTCTTCATTGTGAGGGAAATTTATTCCAGCGTTTTATTTATTTATTTATTTTTTTGAATTTTCACAATGATAGGTGTGACACATTCACACGAGAGTGTTGGGAGTAGTAATAAAAAAAAAAAATGCATATCCATAACAATAAAATAAAAATAAAAATGATTGAACGGATACTCAATCGACTATTGATATTGAAAACCTTTACAGTAGCAAGATAATTCATATTATCATTTTAAAAATAATGACTCAGATTTTCCATTGACTTTCTATTGTTATAAAACTTCAATATATTATATATTTCAGTACTTTCAGTTCAGCATTATATTTAACTTCAATATTTGTATAAAAATTTTCATTATTTCTGTATTTTTTAGTAAAACGTTTTGTAGTACAAATTGCATTATGTAATTTATGTAGTGTACCTCGTTACTTACTGTGCCATTCAGCTTTTAAACTGGGTATAATATAAATAAGTAATATAAATTTTTTTTAAATCAATCTTCATTTATTATAAAGAAAAAAAAAAAATTTTATCTTAGTTACATTTTATTAAATAATTTATACTATTATAAATAATATATATACAGATGACATTTGTATATACTATAATATTAGCTGTTTATTTGTATTTTCCATTTTAACCTTCTCCTTGACTCAGTCTGGAACCCACAATGAAAAAGAATCTGAAAAAAAAAAATTTTTTTCCAGCGATCCACACGCTTCGCCACTGACATTTATTCCTCAATTTATATCCAAGCAACATTCATAGAAGAGAATTTTTTTTTTTCCATATAAAACTAAAAATTATGAATGAATCAGTAGTTGAAAACTGCATTCGAAAGATCCAGTGTCATCCGCTACAAGTTTCAAAAAATGTATTTGAACTGGAGTGGATGAATAACAAGTATTTTATGAACGATTGGAAAATTTGAACAAGATATATAGACTGGGAACCAATAGTAGGAATTGAAAAATACATTTACAATTAAACTTGTGTTCTTTGAAATAAAAATTCTGATAATATTCTGTTAAAGTCTAGCTTTTATTTTATTCTTATCATATTGATATTTTTTAAATTATAAAATTATATACAAACTAATTTATAATTAAAAAATATTACGAATATCATCAGAATAAATAAAAATAAAAATAACAAAGTGGTAGGATAAAATAAAATAATATTTTTGTAGTAAAATAAGAATATTAATTGGATAAGCTAAAAATAGGAATGTCGTTAGAATAATTAATTGTACGTAATAATTTAACGGTAAACATAATTTTTTTATATATTGCCCCCTATTTAATCACTGTTCTATTCGATTTCATAATATTAAAAATACAACATTTTTTTATTATTAAAAATTTTAAAAAAAATTTCGATTTTTAAATATAAAAAAAAAAAATATTTTCTCACTTCAGTTTCTGCCTATTCAAGAGTGTAAAATATATAGGTGGTGGATGCAACTCGCTGTGTACTTCCAGTGATAGCATATGTTAGCTTATGTAGAAAATAAAAAATTTATCGTTTCGCCTTTAGATATAACATTAATAGAATTCCATTGAAATAAAGATTCTTCGAATGAAAACAAAATTGAAATCATATTAATAAACAACCGATCCATCTAAATTTTTAAGCCGCGCACTGTGGACCTTTAGAATGTATAATTATGATAATCATTCTTTGAAAAAGTGCAGTTTGTTTAAAACCCCATTTCAACTATTATGAATTACTATTTGCTGTTAATCATTCAATTTCAAACTATTGTTTATTTGATTGTGTAGTTAAACTAGGGATGGGCAAACATTTTCGACCGCGAGCCAAAAAACGAAAAAAAAAAGTTTGGACGGGCCAAGATAAATTTTCTAGTCCAATTTCAAGATCATTATCAATTCATCAATAAAAGCACGGCACTCTGAATAAATTT